>JAULUF010000013.1:29295000-29312500 GCA_031834385.1 Semotilus atromaculatus
CTCGGCTTTGTCTTGTCCGCGTTCGATTTATGGCCGCATTCACAGGTTTTACAAGCAGTCAGAATTTGGTCAGAATCATTCCAAACATGATTAAACATAGTAAAATACATTTTACGGCTTGTTCAATTACATAGATGACCTCGTTAGATCACAAAGGTTCGGAAAATAGGAAGAAAGACGTATAAGGAGAGTTATATTGCAGAGTTACATTAAAAGCATAATTAAATGCCCTTGTAGTACGTTTAGAACTACCATACACTCCCAGATCCCTTCATAGGGCCTGGACAAATCGACAAACATAACATATCAAATATATCTCCGTAAAGTCTTTAAATGAGTGAATTAAAGCTTTGTGTATGTGCGTTTTCAGAGGGGACTCTTTGACCGCATGGCATTCCTTTCTCTGCAGAAAGGAGGGGGGTTAGTTTGATAAGGTCTGCTTGAAGCTCGAGCCACAGTCATGAAGTGTTCTGGTGAATCTCGCAGGACATTTGAATATGTCAGTTCATTGGGTGTTTAAGAGAGAGAACCCTCAAGATTTCCTATAACACCCCTGTGTCACAAAGTTAGCGAGATGTAATGTAAATCAACAAATGGGGAACGAGGATTGGAGTTTATCGAGACTAAACATGCTACACAGTGATTTCTGTTTCTCATAGTATGCAAGTCATGTCTCAAACATTAACCCATTAGAGTTTACAAGGCCACACAGACCAAACAACATAAAGGACAAATCATGAGATGGAACATTGGATGCATGTATCACATGGTTATATATATACATATATATATATACATAGAAAATATAGGTTTAAACCAGGGTTCGTTTATTCTTCTCAGCAAGAATAAGGAGGAATCACACTCTCTGGGACATTCCAAGGGGTAATAAAGCTCAGTCTTGTAATAGAACACCCCGTTCTTGGTGTGTGTGTGGGAGAGAGTGTGTGTGTGTGTGTGTGTGTTTTTCCAAGTTCCAGGCCTTTTGGGGCTAAAGGCTTTGGGATTTTAGCATGGGGGTATTTAGTTATTCAGATTCACCTTCGCCCAGTCCTTACAATATCCCCCTTTTTGTCTGATGAAGTCCCTGTGTGGACTTAAATCGGACAACAATCATCACAATTGACGGATGACAGGTGAATCATGATGATAGGGTAGCAGGTGCTCTCGAGCCGAGGCTGAGGGCTCAGCTTGATTAAGTTTGACGCAGCCTCCGGCGTGGTACCCTCTTCCTGAGGGTCCCGTGAGCTTGGCTGTAGATTTTCGCATCTCGTTGAGCCTCCTGATTGAAAGTCAAGTGTCAGGGTGTGGTTGATTACCGTAGAGGTACCCAGCGCAGGATCAGCTGCAGTCCAGGATTGGACAACAGGTGAGGCAGTTAAGGCGGGCAGTTGAGACACAGCTTGGAGGGCTATGTCGATGGGGACAAGGTCAGTTCTGATTGGTGCTCTTCGCTTGGAAGAGGATACGATGCCAGGTCGTCGAGGTGAAGGATGGCACCTTTGATGCTTGGATTACACGCTCTGGTCGAGCAAGGTGACACAGGTGTCAGTGTCATTTTGGTCGTCAGTGAGTGCGGCTGTGCGCACAGGAGTGTTAAGGAGTCCCCCTTTCACCTACAATCTCTGCGTGGGTCTCGGTGACCTGAGTGCGAGGCTTGGCTTTGGCAGGGCAGCGTGTGCCGCTGATCTGCAGCCCGCAGATTCCGTCAGTGTTGTCTGTGAGGAAAGGTTTGTTAGGGGCAGAGATACTGAACGTCTTTGGTCAATGTGCACATGTGCGGATTCGGAGCTGGGGCAGCTTTGTGTCGCTGTCGTGTGAGGCATCCACGTCCAGCGTGCATATCTTGAAGTGAGTGTTACTTTTCAAAATCTGGCATTGACAATGTTCTTGAGCTTCGGCTTGACTCTAGGATGGGCAAGTTCAGGAGAAAACCCCCTTTTCTCTGCTTGTGGTCGACGCAGAGTGGGATGGCACTACCCAGAGAGTAGGCAAGGTGTATTTGTAAAGAGTCAGTTGGCGTGGTGATGGCGGACACCAGCACGGTTTGCATGAGGCCTAAGGGTATCAGGTGCGGTGGAATTCTACCCATGGCGAGGCTGTCGATTGAGGGGTTCACTCCCCGCAGCGGGTTTGTCCTCAGGGCTGTTACCAGCTGAGTTTGAGCGACGTCATCCTGGGAGACAGTAACAGCTTTTTCATGGAGTTCACTGTTGGGGTCGGCAGAACGCTGTGAGTGTTGAAAGTTACCACAATTCCCTTTAGTGTCTTGTCGATGGTCTGCAGGGATGCACTCTGTGTCGTGAGTTGCTCTTTTATCTGTGGAATCTCAGCCTGAATTTCGGCTACATGCCACCTCACGGTGGCTAGGTTCACTGCATTCACACTGGGCATACAAATGTTAAACAGAGTTCCGACGGCAGTGGCGGCTCCGAGCAAAGCTCGTAGGAACCATTGGGAGCGGCGGTTGTGGCCACCTGGCTCCGCTAGCGTGACAGTCATTTTCTCAAGTTGGTTGAGCATGCGTTCAACATCAGCCTCAGCGTGAGTGAGGGAGTCCTCTGTCCATCGGGCACCTACCCAGCTGTATTGTGTCGTTGCGCAGGGGTAGTGTGCTCTGTAGACGTTGCGAGGATCAGGTGGCACGTACACTTTCTGAGTTTGGGTCCGGCCATTGGTGATGAGGAGTCCCGGTTGTTCCTTTAGGACGATGACTGATGCCGGATTTGGTGGTGTCCGATTGCGGCTGCTCTCTGGTTGGCTGGAGGTACAGGATGGCGAAGCACAGCAGCATCCTGGTAAAAGTGAAAGAGAGAGAAAGAGAGAAAGGGAGAAAAAAAACTTTTTGGCGAGTGTCGTCCTTGGTTGGCTGGGACTTCGCTTTGAGGATGCCGGTATGCCACTTGCTTCGGTGTCTTGCAAGTGTCTCTGGTGCTGCGTCATGAGCATATATTCGCATGACCCCCCTTTTGCACTGTGGCACCACAAGCTGTGGCGCAGTGATGGCATCAAGTGCAGAACGCTGAATGTTGTCTTGTGCACGCAGCATGTGCCAGGTGCATAGCGGGTGTTTGGGGCACCGGTTGTCGGTGGGTCTAGACAGCGTGCTAGGGTGGTTGGAGGGGTCTAAAAGTGGTGGTGACTCCGAATGTTCATGAAGTTGTTATGGTCTTTGGCGAGCTGGAAGGTGCATGGTAGCGAACTTGAACCTTGACTTGGTGTTGAGGCTGTGTACCCTTGGATGGCTGCTGGAGTTCTATGAACTCTGTGACCTTAGAGTCTGGCTTTGTTGTAGTTCTCGTTACCTCTATGACCGGCCAGTCTGGCTTTGGTAACCTGTGTGACTGGAGGGGGGGGAGGGGTTCTTGAACTTGGGCCCAGACTGTCAGGTGTTTGAAGTCTAGTAAAGGCTCAAAGCGCTCTAGCAGATCTTTGCCAATCAGAAAGGGGTACGTGTCCATTTGTGAGATGTACACAGGGTGTTTCAGACTAAAATAACCAATTGTCAGGTGAATGTGAGCTACCTGTTTGAGCCGGATGTCGTTCTGGCTGTATGACTGCACAGTCAGCTCGCATGTTTGAGATGTAAGAGTTCGATTTTGTCTCTCAGAGTCTTTAAAAGAGTTTCCGGGCCATACCCCGTTTGATCATGTGCCCGAGGAGTCTTGGCGTCGGGGCTGGTGTGGTGATCGACGGGCGGTTAGGGCCGGTCTTGTGTAGTTCTTTGCGGAGACAGACAAAGTAGCATTTCTTGGTCTTTTGGGATTTTGGTCCTAGACGTGGGAAGTTGTCAGCTGTGTTAGCTGTGTTAGCTCTGTGGTCTGTTGTTGACGAGCAGTGTTCTGTGTGCCTGTTGCAGGTTTTATGCTGAGGCATAGGATGTCGTGTTCGTCCCTCTTGTTGTCTTTGTAAAGTCTTTTGTGAAGAAGCTCTTTAAGCAACTTCAGGCTCTTGGCTGTCTCGGATATGGCAGCACTGTTTTCGTCTGATGTGTGTTCAGACTTGTGCTGACCAGTGGCAGGTCGAGAGGGGTTCTGCTCTGGGCTGTTGAGGTCAGGCTAAGCAGGGTCTCTGTGACATTTTGGCACACTTGTGGTGAGTGACTAATGCATGGCCCTAAACGTACAGAACTACTGCTTAATGGGTTCGCTAGATATGTAGCCTAAAGCTAAGTGTCTCTTGTTTAGCTAGCTAGTGACGTGTGTCTTGTACCTTATCTTAGCTGTGGATATGAGGAGGCTAAGAGTTATGTGGTTCCAAGATTATTCCCTGGAAAGGGCATAGCCGAGATGAAATAAATGACTTAAGATGGTTCTTATGACCAAATTATTTCTCTGGACTTAACTAGTGGTTCACTACGGCTTAACGAAGTGAATGATAGGGGAAAAAGGACAGCTTTCCTATTCAAATTATGCTTATTGTCAATCCTCTGGACTATAGTTGTGCCCTAGTAAAGTGTTGAAGTTACTTGTGTTGCAGGGTCACAAAAATGAGTACACTCGTTGAAAATAAACAAAATCACAAATAAAGGTGTCTCTGTTTCCTTTCTGGGCCCTATGGGAGAATGGAACCACGATTGAACAAGAGAGGAAATAAAATAAAATTAAATCATAGAGATGACCGAAAAGCAAAGGGAATAGCTGAGTGCTATTATTATCAAGGTCAAAGAAATTAAAGAAAATTAAAGAAAAGCAAAAAGGGAAAAAAAAATTAAATTAAAAGCAAAAAGGAATAAACGTGATCAAAACCACGAGAATGATCTGAAGGCGAGAATAATCAGTGGCATTAGTGACTAAACTTTAGATTTGCCTGGGCCAACACTTTATAGTGGGTTACAACGGTTGCGTGTTCAGGGCCACATCGTGTGTGTCCCATCAAAGGATTAGTCACCTGCCGATGAAGATTCCTATCGCTATATGAATTCTTCTCTAGCTACACAGTTTTACTTGTAGTTAACTTAAGTTTAATTAACAGGGTATCTTTAAAGTTAGCCTTTGACGGTTAGCAAGGGCTATGCCTCAACTAGTGAAGGTGAACTTTAGCTAAGAAGAATTGCAAACACAGAATGTGAATAATTAGAAACCCTTATCTGGTGTTAAGGAAAGTATTTTAGAATACTGTGCACTGTGTAAACACAAGCGGTGATTAAGGGCTCAAGTAAATTATGCTAACTGCTAATTGTAGAAGTTATTATTTAGCTTCAGCTAAGCTGGATGGACGCTAGGTTAGCTTAGCGTAGCGTAAGCTAGCTGGATGCTATGTTGGTTTAGCCTAGCATAAGCTGGAAGGATGCTAGGTTAGCTTAGCGTAAGCTGGAAGGATGCTAGGTTAGCGTAGCTACCTAGGCTGGTTTGTTTACAAAGTGACATCACAAGTTAACACTTCCTGTGACAAGTCGTTGTCATGGGAACCAGAGCATGTCAGACAATTCAACAGTCCTTAAAGAATGTCTGTACATTTTTCATGGATTATGCATGTTTAAACGGGTTAACAGGATGCACCTATATTTTAAGTCTTTCTAGGACTCAGTGTTACATTAAGTAAAATGCAGATGTGTTTTGGCATTAGCTAATTTTACTCATGGAACTCTTCTCTTTATTTTACGTAGCTTATTCTATTTGTTTACAGAGTAAGGAAATAGATTTGCTGTAAGTCAAAGCTTGTCTAAGCATATATGGTTACGTCCCTCTCGTGCACGAATGCTGACTTCTCAGCGAGTAACAGTTTTGATCGCTAGGTAGCTCTCTGCTTGTAGATGCAGCAAAAAAAATATTTAGGTGAATTACATCAATCTAACAATAATTTGTAAGGCCTTTACATTTGTAGACACCCAGGTCTACCTAGATATAACTCTGTCCTGAGCTTTCTTTGTTAGACACAGGTTTAGTCATACTACCATTTGGATTTCCTTTTAATCAAAGCATAATAGATATCGGTACAGTTTACAAGCTGCTGAGATGAGGTTTCTTCGTCAAACAGACTTACGCTTTTACTGCTGAACATGCTACTTTTACTTTTAGTTGGAAATCTAAGGCTATTTTACTTAGAGTAGAGATGTCAATTCCAGCTATCGTTTTATCTGCATTTAGACAGGCCAGCGATCAAAGATGTGTATTGCACGTTGTGTTCTGGTTGGATCGCAACGATCAAAAGCATCTCGTAGGTTAACAGTAGTTTAAAACTGTGGTGGTTCTCCTACATGGAAACTAATGTACAGCAGTGCATTTTTCAAGAAGTATCTAGAAACTGTTTGTTTCAAAGGGGTCGTGTATAGCCTGTTGGCAGGTGAGGCTTATAGGTGAGCCATTCAAGATTTTCTTTAAATCAGTAAAGTTCAAATTTTTCTACTGCAGAGTCTTGCGTCTTTTTGAGCACAACTTTTCATCTACTTTTTAAAAGTTCTATGTCCTATGCTGATCAGGGACCCTTTTAGCAGAGTCTTGCACTGTGTTCGTGCAGTGTCTTCTGGTTTTGCAGTTCAAAATCATTGGGGTTTTGGACCCAGCTGTGGGACAGTTTGCTCTGTGTGCCTGTTGTGGGTCTTACGCTCAGGCCTAGGGTGTAAGGCTCGTACCTGAATTTTCGGAAAGTCTCTTGTGAAGAAGCTTTTCAGCGACTTCAGGGGCTCGGCTGTTTCAGACGTGGCGGCACTGTGTTTGTCTGATGCGTGCTCAGACTTGGGCTTACCAGTGGCCTGGAACGGACTCGACTCTCTGTAAACAGGGCTATGGTGTTGTGGGACGCCCTCTGGAGGCATCTGGTGGGATGCAGATTTTGAAGGAACAAAGTTCTGAACTTGACATCCGCTTCCATATTTGGCTGGTTCAGTGCTCCGAAGTAGGTTTGTCGGAGTCGGCTGTAGTAGGTCTGTGGGGTTTCAAGTCGGACCTGCTTGGGGTCCATGGCGGTGAATAACCCTTGGTCTGATTCTGGATCAGAGAATTCACGGATCAAAGCTTGTTGCAGCTGCTGGTAGTCCGTTTTGATAGTCTCTGTTTGACGGTCGAGGAAGCTGCGCACATCACGGCTGGACGTGATTCTTAGCAGGTACAATTTGTCCCACGCGGTCGCGTTGGTAACAGTTTGTAAGTGAAAGTCAGTGTCTTGTAGGTAGGCGTGCACGTTGTGGCCTCCTGCAGGGCTCGGAGTGAACGTAGGGAGGTTTCTCGCCAGCTTGTTAAGTCTTTTGGGAGCCCTGCCGTTGTAAGTAGCAGGGGCTCTCCTGGAAAGGCCCCCCCTTTTTAGCTCTGGGTTGTAGGCTGAAAGGTGCGGACCAGCTGGTCAGGGGAAACTTTGTGGTGTGCGTTTCCCTTTCCCGGTCATTCTGTAGTCTATAAGAGTGTTTCAGCTATCTGTGAACAATGTCAATTTCGCATATGATATTGTCTTTGTGCTGAATGAGTTCATGGATTTCAGCTCGGGCCGCTTGTAAGTGTTTTACACAGGCCTTTGCTTTAGTGTCTCTTTCTTTAGTTCAGTCTCTGCTGAACGGGCTTGTGGATGGTATCGCGGGCCTCTTGCGGGTTGTTTTTTTTCGCAGGCCATGGCTTTCGAGTCTCTTTTAGTTCAGCCTCTGCTCTTTGCAAAGGGGCTTCACTTTTGTCGGAGTTTCTCATTGAGTACCACTCTGGTTGTTTTCTCTGAATGCTCTCTTCGGTCTGTGTGCCGATGAAGATCAGGCAGGGCAGTTTGAAGTCTTTCCACTTCCTTCTGTAGCTCGGGGTCGTTGTCGTCCTCGGCTTGCATCCTTAGCGTTGCAACTTCGTGCTCCAGGGCGAGGCGGCTCCTTTCACGGAGACGTGCTTGTGCGATGAGCTGGCAAGCGAGGTTTTGGACGTGTCTGGCCGGTCTTTGTCGTGGGAGCTTTGGCTTGGTTTGTGCGCCATCAGCTTGTCCACGTCGGCGCTGCTCTTGGCTTTGGAGCTCTGAGTCACTGTCTCCCGGTTGTCCCAGCGGGTTGTGGGACTGTAGGACCGGAACATACTGGTTTCAACTGTGGGCGAGAGGAACACAACACGCACAGAGAGACCAAGCAAGTTTGTTCTACGTATAACGAGCTATAATACGGCTATGCCGCGTATGCAAATTGTGGTTAACTGATGCAGACAGTTAAATCATTCGGTGGGACAATTTGGTTAGGTCAGCATGGGCCTGAATAAAATTTAGCAGGGCGGTAGCTTAAAGGGGGTCACCTTTTGATGCTAGCGGCTTGTTGTCTAATTATTATTCAGCGTTCCTTGTTGTCTCAGATAGGTTCTGTCTTCTAGGTGAACTGAAAGAAACAGAGCACGACAGAAAAGAGCAGTGGCAAGATAGCAAAGTTTGAAGTAACATGCAACCATCAAAGATGGAAAGGTCTGTAATGAAATGGCGTTAATAGTACACAGGAAGAGTTACAGGGGAAAAGGAGGCCGGACACTTCAATGGCCGGGGGAATCTCTAGATTCTGTGGCCAATATTAAGTGGATGGGTTTAATACCTTTTTCTAGTTTAACTGGGTGAAATGAGGTCATTCGGGTTGGAGTTCAGCATCGCGGTTGGTCTTTCTGTCGTCCCCCAAACGCCTGACAGCAGTGTCCCGGGCCCCTCCGTACATCTGTACCGATGTGCGCCCTCTCACGCAACCTGACTTTGAATCACAACCGGCGGTGCCAAATTGGTGATGTCGTGTTGCGGGCCGCACTAACGGAGAGACACGGGAAAGTCCGAGACTCGCGCTCAGTCAGCGCTGGGGACACAGGTCAGATGAACCAGCATGCTGGACTCCAAGCAGAGATGACTGTCAAATCACCACACGCTCTTTAGTGGATTCTACCTATAAACACAGAATAGTGTGAACGAGTGGCTTGACAGTGAATGAAAGCTTTCTTGTTTAAACTGAATTGAGTAATTACGTATGTAGAAAATAGAAGCAAAGGTTTTACTAGATAATGGTAAAAAGGAAATTATGAAAATGATGTTAATTATCAAAATAACTTAACCCAAAAGAAAGAGAAAAAAAAAAAAACATTTCCTTTAAGGAAAAAAAAAAATTAACCCCTTTTTTTTTTATTATTATTATTTTATTATTAATAAAAATTAACAATCAGAAGTAATAAAGTAGGATGTACCCCGGGAGAAGACAGGCAGTAGTGGCGCGTTTGGGCCACAAAGGGTTTTGGGCCACTCCCTCCTAGTGGTCACCCTGGCTGACAGAGGACTTGATTTAAATTGCATTCACTGGTTTTGAATACAATTCAGATCGAGCGTATGCATAGATGTTAAGTAACTTCTAGAATAGTTGTCATAACGTATCAAATCAAAATTATTAAAAATAATTTGAAAAAGGAAATATAGAAGTAAAGCCATAAAACCATTCCCCACAGGGAAGGAGACTTCATTCAACTTAATCTTGAAATTTGTTTATTTCCAACCAAATTTGAATAAGTGTAGGAAATTAAAGGTTGGCATTATTTTTGATGATGATCACGATCACTGTGGTGTATCAATGATAATAACCAAAATAAAATCAACTGGGAGAAAGCCACTTCAAAACAGAATGAGAGTAGACAGTAAGAGATAAGCTGACTTAGCGGGGGAAGGCCACAAGGGGGCCACCCTCCTCCTAAGTGGTCATCAGAAACTGCTAATACTTACTTTTGAATTTTAAATTCAAATGTGGTTTGAACCAAATTCAAAATAAGTGTACACAGTCAGAGGTGAAATCATGTTAGTAACACTGGAACTTGCACATGCATTGAAAGTTAGAAACACACTTTCAGAAATTCACTGGAAAAATCTGAAATTGTGACGAGAGAGAAATTTAGGAAAGGATGACCTTGTTACCGGTGTCCACGAGGTGGTGCTATTTCGCTCATGGAGGGTAAAGTCAGGACGTGGAGGCCGTCTGATACTGGAAAACTCAAGGGCGCGCCCTAGCGTTTGGCAGTAGCATTGCAACCCGCCTGCTTTCAAATGTGATAGTCTCAGAGGACATGCAAAAAAAATAGTGCGGAATTTAAATCTCGACGGATTTCTTTCCGGTGCTATATTTCACAAAACGGCGTGGCAGGATTTTTTTTTTCTACACACACACATAGGGTCACAGGAATTATACGTCTGTCGTTCGTATCCAAATACATTTATCAAATAGCGTTTTATGATTAGAATGTTTTTATGTTTTGGATTTTTCTGTGCTATATTTCACAAAACGGTGTGGCAGGATTTTTTTTCTACACACACACATAGGGTCACAGGAATTATACGTCTGTCGTTCGTATCCAAATACATTTATCAAATAGCGTTTTATGATTAGAATGTTTTTATGTTTTGGATTTTTCTGTGCTATATTTCACAAAACGGTGTGGCAGGATTTTTTTCCTACGCACACACATAGGGACAACAGGAATTAGGCATCTGTTTTTTGATTCCCACATACGACAATTAGCACTATGATTCACACGTGTTCACTTATAAATTTTAAACCTCGGCGGGTTTTCCTATTTCGACACGTGTACACGGAAGGATTTCTTCATTTCCGCACATTAATATGGACAACAGGAATTATACGTCTGTCATTCGTATCCAAATAACATCTATCAAATAGCACTTATGATTAAAAATGTTTTTATGTTTTGGATTTTTCTGTGCTATATTTCACAAAACGGTGTGGCAGGATTTTTTCTACACACACACATAGGGTCACAGGAATTATACGTCTGTCGTTCGGATCCAAATACATTTATCAAATAGCATTTTATGATTAAAATGTTTTTATGTTTTGGATTTTTCTGTGCTATATTTCACAAAACGGTGTGGCAGGATTTTTTCTACACACACACATAGGGACAACAGGAATTATACGTCTGTCGTTCGGATCCAAATAACATTTATCAAATAGCACTTTATGATTAAAATGTTTTTAGATTTTGGATTGTTTCTGTGCTATATTCTAACAAACACGTTTGGCAGGATTGCTTCGCTGCGCTGTGCGTAAATAAAACAGGGATTATTCGTCTGTTTTTTCGACTCCCATAACATATTATCAAATAGCACTTATGATCAAATATGCGTTAGGTTTTACAATTGAGTAGCTACGTCAATGTTTTAACCCGGAGTTATCGATAATCTAACGATTATAATTAATATCAGGCCTGTTTAAGAATAGTGAAAGAGCATCGTTTCACTAAATCTTGTCTTCACCGTGGCCGAAGAATCTCGTTCCGCCAGGGGAGTTTAATATTAAAAATGTCGTCTTTAAAAGAGGTTTCTTCGTCTTTTATAGGACAAATTTAATACTGTGAAACTATGAAACTGCAGTTTACTTCTTAGCTTCGCTGGACTGAAACGGCTTTTTGCCTTTAATCAGTCAAGGTGAGTTCGCATAGCGTTCGCTCAACCGAGGTGCACGTACAATATTAAATCACAATATAGACAAAGATTGAAAACCTAATTTGCTCAAAAACAAGTTTAAAGTGTGCTCGTATTTTCTCCACCATTTGTAAAGACTATGGGCGGATCTAATCCGTGGGGAATTTGCATATCATAATTAATAATTCATAATTAATAATTATTCATACATGTTTGGATTAGATCAGTCTTACATGTTAATAAATCTCCCTCTAAGGGAGGATGTCCTTTTACCTGCATATTTGACTGTGTATCCTTGCATTTTAACTACAAGTTGATTACAGTTAATTACACTGATCACGTCTTACAAAACAGGCAAAATTAATTAGCTCAATTGCCAGAATAATATTGTGGGGATCCACAATATCATCTTACTTTATAGGATTTCAGGAAACGCAATTCTCTGGCCAGAAGAATTGGGTTTGCTGCCCTATAAACACATACTCTTTAAAGTATCTTTAATTGATAAAGCGAGTAGGACCTGTTTGCACTTAAGGGACTTGAAAATGAGCAAAGTAAATGAATCAATCAAATGAATATAATGGATTTAATAAAGGCATGTCTACTTATATATTTACTACAGTTGCCATGGAATATATATATACATATATATTTACAAACATAATAAACAAACAAAACACGATAAGGCATCGATGAACGAGAAAGGCATTGCGTTTGGACAAATGGAGACACGTGTGGGAGAGTGAGGGTGTGAGAGAGAGAGAGAACGGAGAGAGAGAGAAAGAGAGAGAGAGAGCATTAGCAGCATTATCCTGGACTTCACCTTTTCTGTAACAACACGAAAACATCATATTAAGGCTTCTTAGAAGCTCTGTAACAAGAGATACTTGCGCAAATGTAATCTTGGTCATGCACTCTGTGTCGCGTCGGTCCTGCACCGTGAGCGGTGTCCTTTGTGTGGGAGGAAGCGTCACGTGGTCACGTGCGCGTGCTTCTGGTTCAGAGAGAGCGCGCGGTGGTTTAAATGTCCCTCGTAGCCGGCTTTGCTGAAGAGATATGTCCCGCGGTGTTCTTTTCACTCGTGGAATTAAAACACAGGGACTTATCTTAAGACTGAAAAACACAAACTAACTAGAACGCATAAAAGAAAGGCGAAAGACTCGCCTCGAGACGAGACGTTACATTCTGAAACCAGGACGAGCACGGAAGAGCTCAGTAAGATCTGACTCGGAGGGAGGTTCAGTTCTTCTTTAAAGGAACCTTCTGAGGTGCGAACTGGCCAATGGTATTCAACGAAACTTTGGCGGCAACCTCGGCTTTGTCTTGTCCGCGTTCGATTTATGGCCGCATTCACAGGTTTTACAAGCAGTCAGAATTTGGTCAGAATCATTCCAAACATGATTAAACATAGTAAAATACATTTTACGGCTTGTTCAATTACATAGATGACCTCGTTAGATCACAAAGGTTCGGAAAATAGGAAGAAAGACGTATAAGGAGAGTTATATTGCAGAGTTACATTAAAAGCATAATTAAATGCCCTTGTAGTACGTTTAGAACTACCATACACTCCCAGATCCCTTCATAGGGCCTGGACAAATCGACAAACATAACATATCAAATATATCTCCGTAAAGTCTTTAAATGAGTGAATTAAAGCTTTGTGTATGTGCGTTTTCAGAGGGGACTCTTTGACCGCATGGCATTCCTTTCTCTGCAGAAAGGAGGGGGGTTAGTTTGATAAGGTCTGCTTGAAGCTCGAGCCACAGTCATGAAGTGTTCTGGTGAATCTCGCAGGACATTTGAATATGTCAGTTCATTGGGTGTTTAAGAGAGAGAACCCTCAAGATTTCCTATAACACCCCTGTGTCACAAAGTTAGCGAGATGTAATGTAAATCAACAAATGGGGAACGAGGATTGGAGTTTATCGAGACTAAACATGCTACACAGTGATTTCTGTTTCTCATAGTATGCAAGTCATGTCTCAAACATTAACCCATTAGAGTTTACAAGGCCACACAGACCAAACAACATAAAGGACAAATCATGAGATGGAACATTGGATGCATGTATCACATGGTTATATATATACATATATATATATACATAGAAAATATAGGTTTAAACCAGGGTTCGTTTATTCTTCTCAGCAAGAATAAGGAGGAATCACACTCTCTGGGACATTCCAAGGGGTAATAAAGCTCAGTCTTGTAATAGAACACCCCGTTCTTGGTGTGTGTGTGGGAGAGAGTGTGTGTGTGTGTGTGTGTGTTTTTCCAAGTTCCAGGCCTTTTGGGGCTAAAGGCTTTGGGATTTTAGCATGGGGGTATTTAGTTATTCAGATTCACCTTCGCCCAGTCCTTACACCATTTAAATTGGCCAAATTTGGCAGCAGTTTTCGCTTACGGCCATACCACCTTGGGTGCTGGAGAGCAAGTAGGAAGTGTGTGTGACTGCAGTTGGAAGAGATAGGCTCTTCTTAAGCTTTATTGTTAAATTGTTATTCTTTGTTTATATTTTGGAATAAGATCTGATTTTGATTTATAAGGTAGTCGTTTAAGCTCCAAGCAGTAAATCTGCTTGGAGGCAATCTTAGTTTTGTTAGAAAAATGGACGGACCACATGGCAAAGACCTTGAAATGGCTGGAGGACTTGAAGAACGGATTGAGCGAAAAGGAGCACACAAAGGTTTAAGGGAGGCTAATAGAGTAAACATGGATCACGAAGGACAACGGAACGTCAAAAATCGAGTGGATTACCTGAAAGAAGCGACGGTGGTGATTGATTTGAGGGACAACAAGGAGGTAAAAGCTGAAGACATCATAAAAGAAGTAACACAGAAGATTGGATTTGGCAAATTGTTGGCTGTGAGACCCAAGCATGGCAAGGAATATGAGCTGACCTTGGAAGGTTCGGACTTGTGTGATGTGTTGATGGATGGATTGGAAATAAAAGGACAATTCTTTGAAGTAAGGAGGTTGGAGGTAAGGGAGCATATGGTATCCTTTCTTCACCTGCCAGCATATTTAGAGGATAAAGTGATTGAGGACAAATTGAAGTTTTGGGGAGTCACTCCCATGATGAAAATAAAAAGAAGAGTCTATCCTGGAACGAACATTGCTGACGGGACGAGGTATGTGAAAGTTCAATTTCCTAAAGAGGTAACTTCATTGCCCTATAGCGCAAAATTCGAAACGGCAGATGGCGCTCAGTACTTCAGGGTGATTCACGATGGTCAGGAAAAACTTTGTCGCATGTGCATGCAGCCAGGACATATCTTAAGGGACTGTCCTGATTTTAAATGCTTTGAATGCTATGAGCAAGGACATTTTGCGAAAGACTGTAAAGCTGATAAATGCCCTGATTGTAACAAAGCATTTATGAGATGTGATTGTGAAAGTGAACATGAAGAGGAGATTAATGATGAAATGGAAATTGTTGAACCTAAGAATAATATGGAAAGAATGGATACTGCCAATAATGAAGAAGAGGATGATGGGGCTGTAGAAGACAATGAGAATAGTACAGGACATGAGCGAGAACACGGTGGAGACAATAAGTTGGAGAGAGGAGAGGGGGATGTGATGGAGGGAATTATGGAAGAAGGTATTGTGGGCCCAGTTGAGGATGCAATAAAAGAGAGGAGGGAGGATAAAAATGAGAAGGAGCAAGTTGAGGAATGCATAGAAGTTAATTTGGAGGAGCTAAGGAGGGGAATGAAAAGAGGAATATTGAATAAACCAAATGTAGAAGAAAGTAGGGAAAAAGGACAGAGAAGGAGAATGAGCTTAAGTACAAAACAAGATGGAGATTTAATGGAGAAGGGGGGGCAAAAAGATGAAACATGAATGCATTGTTTTTAATGACTCTATGCATTGTTTCAATCAATGTGAGGGGATTAACTAGTGTGGATAAATTTGGAAAACTGAAAGAGTTATGCAAAAAGGCTGATGTAATATTATTGCAGGAAACATTTTGGAAAGATGAAATGATGGACAGCTTTAAAAAAAGATGGAAAGGAGGAATTTATTATAATAACGGGGAAGGGGGGAAAGGGAAAGGAGTTGCTGTCTTATGTAAAAGAAACATGAGTGATGATGTTGAAATCATATACCAGGATAAAGAAGGAAAATGCATTATTGTGAAAATGCCTATAGGAGGGGAAAATGTTTATGTGTGTAATGTACATGCGCCAAATGCAGAGGGGGATAAGAAAGTGTTCTTTAATAATTTAAATGGCATGATAGAAAAATGGGAAAGGATTATTCTAATGGGTGATTTTAATACAGTTTTCAGTAGAGTGGATATAACAAATGACATGGTTTTTAAAAGAGACAGTGGGAGAGAAGAATTACTCAAATTAATGGATAAAAATGATTTAATAGACATATGGAGAGAGATGAATGAGGGTGTAAGAGACTTCTCAAGGCGACAGTTGGTTAAAGATCAAATGAAGCAAAGTAGAATAGATTTCATGTTGATTAAAAGGAATATGAAGAGAAAGATTGATAAAATATACTATAAAATGACTTCTTTAAGTGACCATGGAATGTTAATAGTACATTTGAATGAAATGGGGATGGAGAGGGGAAAGGGGATATGGTGTTTAAATAATGAACTATTAAAAGATGAAGCATATAGAATGAAGATAGAAGAAATTATAGTGAATGAGAGAGGGAATGAAATGTATGAAGAAGATAAGAGGGTGTGGTGGGATAATGTAAAGTATGAGATAAAGAAATACTCAATAAGGTATAGTAGGTTGTTACAAAATATTAAGAGGAAAGAAGAGCTAATAGTTAGAAATGTTTTGAAAGAGGAATTACAAAAAGAGAATGGGGATATAGAAACAATTTTAGTATATGAGAACAGACTAAAGGATATTGAAGGGGAAAAATGTAGAGGAGCTATGATAAGAAGTAGGGCAAAACGTGTAATAGAAGGGGAAAGATGCACAAAATTCTTTTTTAGCTTAGAGGAAAGTAGACAAAAGGCTGATACAATAAAGGAGGTATTAAAGGAGGATGGAAGTAGAACGAAAGGAATTAATGAGATATTGGAAAGTATAAAAGAGTTTTATGCCCGTCTTTTTAAAAGTGAAGGGACACAAGAAGAAGAAAAGCAGTTTTTATTAAGTAAGGTAAAAACAAAAGTAATTAAAGAAGATAAAGAAAGGTGTGATGCAGATTTTTTAGATGAAGAAATAGAGGTAGCAATATCACAGTTAAATAATGGTAAAAGTCCAGGAGCAGACGGATTGACCAGTGAATTTTATAAGGCTTTTAAGAATACATTAACTCCGGTCTTAAAACAAATATATAAGGATATATATGATAAAGGGGAAGCAAGTCAATTGATGAGAGTAGGAATGGTGAAATTAATTTTTAAGAAAAGAGGTGATTCCGCAGATTTAAAGAACTATAGGCCTATATCAATGTTAAATACGGATTTTAAAATATTGGCCAAAGTTTTGGCAAATCGGCTAAAGGGGGTTTTACCAGGAATAATTACAACAAATCAGGCGTATTCAATTATAGGGAGGGAAATTACAGATACAGTGAGTAATATAAGGGATAAAATAAGTTATATGATAGAAAGCAAAAAGGAGGGATTCATGGTTAGTATTGATTTAGAAAAAGCTTTCGATAGGGTCGAACATGATTTTTTATTTGCACTTTTAGAGCAATTTGGTTTCGGGGATAAATTTATAAAATGGATACGAACTTTATATAAAGATGCAATTAGTTTTGTGAAGTGTAATGGTTTTATGACAGATGTTTTTAGCATAACAAGGTCAATACGACAGGGATGTCCTTTATCTGCATTATTATATAGTATTGTAGCTGAACCTTTAGGTTTAGCAGTTGCAGAAGACGGAAATATTAGAGGAGTTGGCTTTGGCGGAATGGAAAAAGAACAAAAAATCTACCAATATGCGGACGACACAACTTTAATTTTAAAGGACATTGAGAGCATTGAAGGAGCTATGGGGCAAATACAAAACTATTGTAAAGGTTCAGGAGCAAAAATAAACATAGATAAAACTGTAATGATGAGAATAGGAACGGCAAAACAATTACCCGACTACCTTAATTTTAAAGAGGAGACAGAAAACATTAAAATTCTGGGAATTCGAATTGGGAAAGAGGAAAA
>JAULUF010000013.1:29322500-29325000 GCA_031834385.1 Semotilus atromaculatus
GCCAGCATATTTAGAGGATAAAGTGATTGAGGACAAATTGAAGTTTTGGGGAGTCACTCCCATGATGAAAATAAAAAGAAGAGTCTATCCTGGAACGAACATTGCTGACGGGACGAGGTATGTGAAAGTTCAATTTCCTAAAGAGGTAACTTCATTGCCCTATAGCGCAAAATTCGAAACGGCAGATGGCGCTCAGTACTTCAGGGTGATTCACGATGGTCAGGAAAAACTTTGTCGCATGTGCATGCAGCCAGGACATATCTTAAGGGACTGTCCTGATTTTAAATGCTTTGAATGCTATGAGCAAGGACATTTTGCGAAAGACTGTAAAGCTGATAAATGCCCTGATTGTAACAAAGCATTTATGAGATGTGATTGTGAAAGTGAACATGAAGAGGAGATTAATGATGAAATGGAAATTGTTGAACCTAAGAATAATATGGAAAGAATGGATACTGCCAATAATGAAGAAGAGGATGATGGGGCTGTAGAAGACAATGAGAATAGTACAGGACATGAGCGAGAACACGGTGGAGACAATAAGTTGGAGAGAGGAGAGGGGGATGTGATGGAGGGAATTATGGAAGAAGGTATTGTGGGCCCAGTTGAGGATGCAATAAAAGAGAGGAGGGAGGATAAAAATGAGAAGGAGCAAGTTGAGGAATGCATAGAAGTTAATTTGGAGGAGCTAAGGAGGGGAATGAAAAGAGGAATATTGAATAAACCAAATGTAGAAGAAAGTAGGGAAAAAGGACAGAGAAGGAGAATGAGCTTAAGTACAAAACAAGATGGAGATTTAATGGAGAAGGGGGGGCAAAAAGATGAAACATGAATGCATTGTTTTTAATGACTCTATGCATTGTTTCAATCAATGTGAGGGGATTAACTAGTGTGGATAAATTTGGAAAACTGAAAGAGTTATGCAAAAAGGCTGATGTAATATTATTGCAGGAAACATTTTGGAAAGATGAAATGATGGACAGCTTTAAAAAAAGATGGAAAGGAGGAATTTATTATAATAACGGGGAAGGGGGGAAAGGGAAAGGAGTTGCTGTCTTATGTAAAAGAAACATGAGTGATGATGTTGAAATCATATACCAGGATAAAGAAGGAAAATGCATTATTGTGAAAATGCCTATAGGAGGGGAAAATGTTTATGTGTGTAATGTACATGCGCCAAATGCAGAGGGGGATAAGAAAGTGTTCTTTAATAATTTAAATGGCATGATAGAAAAATGGGAAAGGATTATTCTAATGGGTGATTTTAATACAGTTTTCAGTAGAGTGGATATAACAAATGACATGGTTTTTAAAAGAGACAGTGGGAGAGAAGAATTACTCAAATTAATGGATAAAAATGATTTAATAGACATATGGAGAGAGATGAATGAGGGTGTAAGAGACTTCTCAAGGCGACAGTTGGTTAAAGATCAAATGAAGCAAAGTAGAATAGATTTCATGTTGATTAAAAGGAATATGAAGAGAAAGATTGATAAAATATACTATAAAATGACTTCTTTAAGTGACCATGGAATGTTAATAGTACATTTGAATGAAATGGGGATGGAGAGGGGAAAGGGGATATGGTGTTTAAATAATGAACTATTAAAAGATGAAGCATATAGAATGAAGATAGAAGAAATTATAGTGAATGAGAGAGGGAATGAAATGTATGAAGAAGATAAGAGGGTGTGGTGGGATAATGTAAAGTATGAGATAAAGAAATACTCAATAAGGTATAGTAGGTTGTTACAAAATATTAAGAGGAAAGAAGAGCTAATAGTTAGAAATGTTTTGAAAGAGGAATTACAAAAAGAGAATGGGGATATAGAAACAATTTTAGTATATGAGAACAGACTAAAGGATATTGAAGGGGAAAAATGTAGAGGAGCTATGATAAGAAGTAGGGCAAAACGTGTAATAGAAGGGGAAAGATGCACAAAATTCTTTTTTAGCTTAGAGGAAAGTAGACAAAAGGCTGATACAATAAAGGAGGTATTAAAGGAGGATGGAAGTAGAACGAAAGGAATTAATGAGATATTGGAAAGTATAAAAGAGTTTTATGCCCGTCTTTTTAAAAGTGAAGGGACACAAGAAGAAGAAAAGCAGTTTTTATTAAGTAAGGTAAAAACAAAAGTAATTAAAGAAGATAAAGAAAGGTGTGATGCAGATTTTTTAGATGAAGAAATAGAGGTAGCAATATCACAGTTAAATAATGGTAAAAGTCCAGGAGCAGACGGATTGACCAGTGAATTTTATAAGGCTTTTAAGAATACATTAACTCCGGTCTTAAAACAAATATATAAGGATATATATGATAAAGGGGAAGCAAGTCAATTGATGAGAGTAGGAATGGTGAAATTAATTTTTAAGAAAAGAGGTGATTCCGCAGATTTAAAGAACTATAGGCCTATATCAATGTTAAATACGGATTTTAAAATATTGGCCAAAGTTTTGGCAAATCGGCTAAAGGGGGTTTTACCAGGAATAATTACAACAA
>JAULUF010000013.1:29337500-29340000 GCA_031834385.1 Semotilus atromaculatus
TGAGGGGATTAACTAGTGTGGATAAATTTGGAAAACTGAAAGAGTTATGCAAAAAGGCTGATGTAATATTATTGCAGGAAACATTTTGGAAAGATGAAATGATGGACAGCTTTAAAAAAAGATGGAAAGGAGGAATTTATTATAATAACGGGGAAGGGGGGAAAGGGAAAGGAGTTGCTGTCTTATGTAAAAGAAACATGAGTGATGATGTTGAAATCATATACCAGGATAAAGAAGGAAAATGCATTATTGTGAAAATGCCTATAGGAGGGGAAAATGTTTATGTGTGTAATGTACATGCGCCAAATGCAGAGGGGGATAAGAAAGTGTTCTTTAATAATTTAAATGGCATGATAGAAAAATGGGAAAGGATTATTCTAATGGGTGATTTTAATACAGTTTTCAGTAGAGTGGATATAACAAATGACATGGTTTTTAAAAGAGACAGTGGGAGAGAAGAATTACTCAAATTAATGGATAAAAATGATTTAATAGACATATGGAGAGAGATGAATGAGGGTGTAAGAGACTTCTCAAGGCGACAGTTGGTTAAAGATCAAATGAAGCAAAGTAGAATAGATTTCATGTTGATTAAAAGGAATATGAAGAGAAAGATTGATAAAATATACTATAAAATGACTTCTTTAAGTGACCATGGAATGTTAATAGTACATTTGAATGAAATGGGGATGGAGAGGGGAAAGGGGATATGGTGTTTAAATAATGAACTATTAAAAGATGAAGCATATAGAATGAAGATAGAAGAAATTATAGTGAATGAGAGAGGGAATGAAATGTATGAAGAAGATAAGAGGGTGTGGTGGGATAATGTAAAGTATGAGATAAAGAAATACTCAATAAGGTATAGTAGGTTGTTACAAAATATTAAGAGGAAAGAAGAGCTAATAGTTAGAAATGTTTTGAAAGAGGAATTACAAAAAGAGAATGGGGATATAGAAACAATTTTAGTATATGAGAACAGACTAAAGGATATTGAAGGGGAAAAATGTAGAGGAGCTATGATAAGAAGTAGGGCAAAACGTGTAATAGAAGGGGAAAGATGCACAAAATTCTTTTTTAGCTTAGAGGAAAGTAGACAAAAGGCTGATACAATAAAGGAGGTATTAAAGGAGGATGGAAGTAGAACGAAAGGAATTAATGAGATATTGGAAAGTATAAAAGAGTTTTATGCCCGTCTTTTTAAAAGTGAAGGGACACAAGAAGAAGAAAAGCAGTTTTTATTAAGTAAGGTAAAAACAAAAGTAATTAAAGAAGATAAAGAAAGGTGTGATGCAGATTTTTTAGATGAAGAAATAGAGGTAGCAATATCACAGTTAAATAATGGTAAAAGTCCAGGAGCAGACGGATTGACCAGTGAATTTTATAAGGCTTTTAAGAATACATTAACTCCGGTCTTAAAACAAATATATAAGGATATATATGATAAAGGGGAAGCAAGTCAATTGATGAGAGTAGGAATGGTGAAATTAATTTTTAAGAAAAGAGGTGATTCCGCAGATTTAAAGAACTATAGGCCTATATCAATGTTAAATACGGATTTTAAAATATTGGCCAAAGTTTTGGCAAATCGGCTAAAGGGGGTTTTACCAGGAATAATTACAACAAATCAGGCGTATTCAATTATAGGGAGGGAAATTACAGATACAGTGAGTAATATAAGGGATAAAATAAGTTATATGATAGAAAGCAAAAAGGAGGGATTCATGGTTAGTATTGATTTAGAAAAAGCTTTCGATAGGGTCGAACATGATTTTTTATTTGCACTTTTAGAGCAATTTGGTTTCGGGGATAAATTTATAAAATGGATACGAACTTTATATAAAGATGCAATTAGTTTTGTGAAGTGTAATGGTTTTATGACAGATGTTTTTAGCATAACAAGGTCAATACGACAGGGATGTCCTTTATCTGCATTATTATATAGTATTGTAGCTGAACCTTTAGGTTTAGCAGTTGCAGAAGACGGAAATATTAGAGGAGTTGGCTTTGGCGGAATGGAAAAAGAACAAAAAATCTACCAATATGCGGACGACACAACTTTAATTTTAAAGGACATTGAGAGCATTGAAGGAGCTATGGGGCAAATACAAAACTATTGTAAAGGTTCAGGAGCAAAAATAAACATAGATAAAACTGTAATGATGAGAATAGGAACGGCAAAACAATTACCCGACTACCTTAATTTTAAAGAGGAGACAGAAAACATTAAAATTCTGGGAATTCGAATTGGGAAAGAGGAAAAGAGAACTAGAGACATAATATGGGATGAGATTTTAGGAGGAATTGAGAGGAGACTGACATTTTGGAGACAAAGATTGTTGAACCTAAGAGGGAAAATTTTGATTGTGAATACCCTGATGCTATCAAAAATATGGTATGCTTTAGAGGTAACTCCATTACCAATTTGGGTCTATAAAAAGTTGAAAGCGTGTATTCTAAAATTTATATGGGACGGCAAGCCAGCAAAGATTGCTTACGA
>JAULUF010000013.1:29345000-29350000 GCA_031834385.1 Semotilus atromaculatus
TTAAATTGGCCAAATTTGGCAGCAGTTTTCGCTTACGGCCATACCACCTTGGGCACGCCCGATCTCGTCTGATCTCGGAAGCTAAGCAGGGTCGGGCCTGGTTAGTACTTGGATGGGAGACCGCCTGGGAATACCAGGTGCTGTAAGCTTTTAAGTTTACTGCACTAATGTACTAACCATTTAAATTGGCCAAATTTGGCAGCAGTTTTCGCTTACGGCCATACCACCTTGGGCACGCCCGATCTCGTCTGATCTCGGAAGCTAAGCAGGGTCGGGCCTGGTTAGTACTTGGATGGGAGACCGCCTGGGAATACCAGGTGCTGTAAGCTTTTAAGTTTACTGCACTAATGTACTAACCATTTAAATTGGCCAAATTTGGCAGCAGTTTTCGCTTACGGCCATACCACCTTGGGCACGCCCGATCTCGTCTGATCTCGGAAGCTAAGCAGGGTCGGGCCTGGTTAGTACTTGGATGGGAGACCGCCTGGGAATACCAGGTGCTGTAAGCTTTTAAGTTTACTGCACTAATGTACTAACCATTTAAATTGGCCAAATTTGGCAGCAGTTTTCGCTTACGGCCATACCACCTTGGGTGCTGGAGAGCAAGTAGGAAGTGTGTGTGACTGCAGTTGGAAGAGATAGGCTCTTCTTAAGCTTTATTGTTAAATTGTTATTCTTTGTTTATATTTTGGAATAAGATCTGATTTTGATTTATAAGGTAGTCGTTTAAGCTCCAAGCAGTAAATCTGCTTGGAGGCAATCTTAGTTTTGTTAGAAAAATGGACGGACCACATGGCAAAGACCTTGAAATGGCTGGAGGACTTGAAGAACGGATTGAGCGAAAAGGAGCACACAAAGGTTTAAGGGAGGCTAATAGAGTAAACATGGATCACGAAGGACAACGGAACGTCAAAAATCGAGTGGATTACCTGAAAGAAGCGACGGTGGTGATTGATTTGAGGGACAACAAGGAGGTAAAAGCTGAAGACATCATAAAAGAAGTAACACAGAAGATTGGATTTGGCAAATTGTTGGCTGTGAGACCCAAGCATGGCAAGGAATATGAGCTGACCTTGGAAGGTTCGGACTTGTGTGATGTGTTGATGGATGGATTGGAAATAAAAGGACAATTCTTTGAAGTAAGGAGGTTGGAGGTAAGGGAGCATATGGTATCCTTTCTTCACCTGCCAGCATATTTAGAGGATAAAGTGATTGAGGACAAATTGAAGTTTTGGGGAGTCACTCCCATGATGAAAATAAAAAGAAGAGTCTATCCTGGAACGAACATTGCTGACGGGACGAGGTATGTGAAAGTTCAATTTCCTAAAGAGGTAACTTCATTGCCCTATAGCGCAAAATTCGAAACGGCAGATGGCGCTCAGTACTTCAGGGTGATTCACGATGGTCAGGAAAAACTTTGTCGCATGTGCATGCAGCCAGGACATATCTTAAGGGACTGTCCTGATTTTAAATGCTTTGAATGCTATGAGCAAGGACATTTTGCGAAAGACTGTAAAGCTGATAAATGCCCTGATTGTAACAAAGCATTTATGAGATGTGATTGTGAAAGTGAACATGAAGAGGAGATTAATGATGAAATGGAAATTGTTGAACCTAAGAATAATATGGAAAGAATGGATACTGCCAATAATGAAGAAGAGGATGATGGGGCTGTAGAAGACAATGAGAATAGTACAGGACATGAGCGAGAACACGGTGGAGACAATAAGTTGGAGAGAGGAGAGGGGGATGTGATGGAGGGAATTATGGAAGAAGGTATTGTGGGCCCAGTTGAGGATGCAATAAAAGAGAGGAGGGAGGATAAAAATGAGAAGGAGCAAGTTGAGGAATGCATAGAAGTTAATTTGGAGGAGCTAAGGAGGGGAATGAAAAGAGGAATATTGAATAAACCAAATGTAGAAGAAAGTAGGGAAAAAGGACAGAGAAGGAGAATGAGCTTAAGTACAAAACAAGATGGAGATTTAATGGAGAAGGGGGGGCAAAAAGATGAAACATGAATGCATTGTTTTTAATGACTCTATGCATTGTTTCAATCAATGTGAGGGGATTAACTAGTGTGGATAAATTTGGAAAACTGAAAGAGTTATGCAAAAAGGCTGATGTAATATTATTGCAGGAAACATTTTGGAAAGATGAAATGATGGACAGCTTTAAAAAAAGATGGAAAGGAGGAATTTATTATAATAACGGGGAAGGGGGGAAAGGGAAAGGAGTTGCTGTCTTATGTAAAAGAAACATGAGTGATGATGTTGAAATCATATACCAGGATAAAGAAGGAAAATGCATTATTGTGAAAATGCCTATAGGAGGGGAAAATGTTTATGTGTGTAATGTACATGCGCCAAATGCAGAGGGGGATAAGAAAGTGTTCTTTAATAATTTAAATGGCATGATAGAAAAATGGGAAAGGATTATTCTAATGGGTGATTTTAATACAGTTTTCAGTAGAGTGGATATAACAAATGACATGGTTTTTAAAAGAGACAGTGGGAGAGAAGAATTACTCAAATTAATGGATAAAAATGATTTAATAGACATATGGAGAGAGATGAATGAGGGTGTAAGAGACTTCTCAAGGCGACAGTTGGTTAAAGATCAAATGAAGCAAAGTAGAATAGATTTCATGTTGATTAAAAGGAATATGAAGAGAAAGATTGATAAAATATACTATAAAATGACTTCTTTAAGTGACCATGGAATGTTAATAGTACATTTGAATGAAATGGGGATGGAGAGGGGAAAGGGGATATGGTGTTTAAATAATGAACTATTAAAAGATGAAGCATATAGAATGAAGATAGAAGAAATTATAGTGAATGAGAGAGGGAATGAAATGTATGAAGAAGATAAGAGGGTGTGGTGGGATAATGTAAAGTATGAGATAAAGAAATACTCAATAAGGTATAGTAGGTTGTTACAAAATATTAAGAGGAAAGAAGAGCTAATAGTTAGAAATGTTTTGAAAGAGGAATTACAAAAAGAGAATGGGGATATAGAAACAATTTTAGTATATGAGAACAGACTAAAGGATATTGAAGGGGAAAAATGTAGAGGAGCTATGATAAGAAGTAGGGCAAAACGTGTAATAGAAGGGGAAAGATGCACAAAATTCTTTTTTAGCTTAGAGGAAAGTAGACAAAAGGCTGATACAATAAAGGAGGTATTAAAGGAGGATGGAAGTAGAACGAAAGGAATTAATGAGATATTGGAAAGTATAAAAGAGTTTTATGCCCGTCTTTTTAAAAGTGAAGGGACACAAGAAGAAGAAAAGCAGTTTTTATTAAGTAAGGTAAAAACAAAAGTAATTAAAGAAGATAAAGAAAGGTGTGATGCAGATTTTTTAGATGAAGAAATAGAGGTAGCAATATCACAGTTAAATAATGGTAAAAGTCCAGGAGCAGACGGATTGACCAGTGAATTTTATAAGGCTTTTAAGAATACATTAACTCCGGTCTTAAAACAAATATATAAGGATATATATGATAAAGGGGAAGCAAGTCAATTGATGAGAGTAGGAATGGTGAAATTAATTTTTAAGAAAAGAGGTGATTCCGCAGATTTAAAGAACTATAGGCCTATATCAATGTTAAATACGGATTTTAAAATATTGGCCAAAGTTTTGGCAAATCGGCTAAAGGGGGTTTTACCAGGAATAATTACAACAAATCAGGCGTATTCAATTATAGGGAGGGAAATTACAGATACAGTGAGTAATATAAGGGATAAAATAAGTTATATGATAGAAAGCAAAAAGGAGGGATTCATGGTTAGTATTGATTTAGAAAAAGCTTTCGATAGGGTCGAACATGATTTTTTATTTGCACTTTTAGAGCAATTTGGTTTCGGGGATAAATTTATAAAATGGATACGAACTTTATATAAAGATGCAATTAGTTTTGTGAAGTGTAATGGTTTTATGACAGATGTTTTTAGCATAACAAGGTCAATACGACAGGGATGTCCTTTATCTGCATTATTATATAGTATTGTAGCTGAACCTTTAGGTTTAGCAGTTGCAGAAGACGGAAATATTAGAGGAGTTGGCTTTGGCGGAATGGAAAAAGAACAAAAAATCTACCAATATGCGGACGACACAACTTTAATTTTAAAGGACATTGAGAGCATTGAAGGAGCTATGGGGCAAATACAAAACTATTGTAAAGGTTCAGGAGCAAAAATAAACATAGATAAAACTGTAATGATGAGAATAGGAACGGCAAAACAATTACCCGACTACCTTAATTTTAAAGAGGAGACAGAAAACATTAAAATTCTGGGAATTCGAATTGGGAAAGAGGAAAAGAGAACTAGAGACATAATATGGGATGAGATTTTAGGAGGAATTGAGAGGAGACTGACATTTTGGAGACAAAGATTGTTGAACCTAAGAGGGAAAATTTTGATTGTGAATACCCTGATGCTATCAAAAATATGGTATGCTTTAGAGGTAACTCCATTACCAATTTGGGTCTATAAAAAGTTGAAAGCGTGTATTCTAAAATTTATATGGGACGGCAAGCCAGCAAAGATTGCTTACGACACAATGATAGGGCCTGTTGATAAGGGGGGGTTGGGTTTGTTGGACCCTGTTTTAAGAATGAAGAGTTTAAGGGTAAAGATAATGAAGAAATTTTTAAATAAGGAAAACAGACAAGAGTGGAAGGATGGAATGATTTATTTTTTAAATAAGTGTGGAGGTCTTAATATGGGTGAGGGAATTATATGGATGAAATTGAAGGAACATATGTTAAAGGGTATACCAGAATACTACAGAGAAGTTTTAGGGGCGTGGAAAGAATTTTTACCGTCAATTGTGTATAAGCCAGAAGGAGTGAAAGAACTTTTGAATCATCCATTGTTTTTAAACTCTAATATTTTATTTGAAGAGAAAGAACTATATTTTAAACAATGGATTGCAGCAGGCATAATTCAAGTTAAAGACATTTTGTATGAGGTAATTGATGGCTTTATACCACTTC
>JAULUF010000013.1:29365000-29367500 GCA_031834385.1 Semotilus atromaculatus
AAAGTAGACAAAAGGCTGATACAATAAAGGAGGTATTAAAGGAGGATGGAAGTAGAACGAAAGGAATTAATGAGATATTGGAAAGTATAAAAGAGTTTTATGCCCGTCTTTTTAAAAGTGAAGGGACACAAGAAGAAGAAAAGCAGTTTTTATTAAGTAAGGTAAAAACAAAAGTAATTAAAGAAGATAAAGAAAGGTGTGATGCAGATTTTTTAGATGAAGAAATAGAGGTAGCAATATCACAGTTAAATAATGGTAAAAGTCCAGGAGCAGACG
Source organism: Semotilus atromaculatus (assembly GCA_031834385.1). Lineage (NCBI taxonomy): Eukaryota > Metazoa > Chordata > Actinopteri > Cypriniformes > Leuciscidae > Semotilus > Semotilus atromaculatus. The sequence continues at coordinate 29,365,277 of JAULUF010000013.1, forward strand.
GATTGACCAGTGAATTTTATAAGGCTTTTAAGAATACATTAACTCCGGTCTTAAAACAAATATATAAGGATATATATGATAAAGGGGAAGCAAGTCAATTGATGAGAGTAGGAATGGTGAAATTAATTTTTAAGAAAAGAGGTGATTCCGCAGATTTAAAGAACTATAGGCCTATATCAATGTTAAATACGGATTTTAAAATATTGGCCAAAGTTTTGGCAAATCGGCTAAAGGGGGTTTTACCAGGAATAATTACAACAAATCAGGCGTATTCAATTATAGGGAGGGAAATTACAGATACAGTGAGTAATATAAGGGATAAAATAAGTTATATGATAGAAAGCAAAAAGGAGGGATTCATGGTTAGTATTGATTTAGAAAAAGCTTTCGATAGGGTCGAACATGATTTTTTATTTGCACTTTTAGAGCAATTTGGTTTCGGGGATAAATTTATAAAATGGATACGAACTTTATATAAAGATGCAATTAGTTTTGTGAAGTGTAATGGTTTTATGACAGATGTTTTTAGCATAACAAGGTCAATACGACAGGGATGTCCTTTATCTGCATTATTATATAGTATTGTAGCTGAACCTTTAGGTTAAGCAGTTGCAGAAGACGGAAATATTAGAGGAGTTGGCTTTGGCGGAATGGAAAAAGAACAAAAAATCTACCAATATGCGGACGACACAACTTTAATTTTAAAGGACATTGAGAGCATTGAAGGAGCTATGGGGCAAATACAAAACTATTGTAAAGGTTCAGGAGCAAAAATAAACATAGATAAAACTGTAATGATGAGAATAGGAACGGCAAAACAATTACCCGACTACCTTAATTTTAAAGAGGAGACAGAAAACATTAAAATTCTGGGAATTCGAATTGGGAAAGAGGAAAAGAGAACTAGAGACATAATATGGGATGAGATTTTAGGAGGAATTGAGAGGAGACTGACATTTTGGAGACAAAGATTGTTGAACCTAAGAGGGAAAATTTTGATTGTGAATACCCTGATGCTATCAAAAATATGGTATGCTTTAGAGGTAACTCCATTACCAATTTGGGTCTATAAAAAGTTGAAAGCGTGTATTCTAAAATTTATATGGGACGGCAAGCCAGCAAAGATTGCTTACGACACAATGATAGGGCCTGTTGATAAGGGGGGGTTGGGTTTGTTGGACCCTGTTTTAAGAATGAAGAGTTTAAGGGTAAAGATAATGAAGAAATTTTTAAATAAGGAAAACAGACAAGAGTGGAAGGATGGAATGATTTATTTTTTAAATAAGTGTGGAGGTCTTAATATGGGTGAGGGAATTATATGGATGAAATTGAAGGAACATATGTTAAAGGGTATACCAGAATACTACAGAGAAGTTTTAGGGGCGTGGAAAGAATTTTTACCGTCAATTGTGTATAAGCCAGAAGGAGTGAAAGAACTTTTGAATCATCCATTGTTTTTAAACTCTAATATTTTATTTGAAGAGAAAGAACTATATTTTAAACAATGGATTGCAGCAGGCATAATTCAAGTTAAAGACATTTTGTATGAGGTAATTGATGGCTTTATACCACTTCAAGGTATAGTAGATGAAATTGAAGGAATTGGAGAAGAAGTGGAAAGGGGTGTAGTAAAACAACAATTTGACAAAATAAAAAAAGCAATTCCCAAAGAATGGATAGAAGGAATAGAAAAAAGATATGAAGGAAAGGGAAAGGTTGAAGTGCTTTTAAAAGAAAGTGGGTGTACACATTCATTTCAATTATGTCCTTTAAAATGTTTTTATAATTATTTTAGAAATATGGTTTTCGTTCAGCCAATTGCAAATGGTTTTTGGGCTAGGTTATTCCCAGGTACTGAGGCAGAAAACATTTGGGAAAATGTTAGAATAAGATACATGGATCCAATGACTGAGAATTTTAATTTTCTTTTAAGACATAATGTAATTTATACAAAAATGAGGCTATGTAAAATGAGGTTTGCACAGAATGCAAGGTGTGATGTCTGTAAAAATGAAGATGAAGGGCTCTTACATTTGTTTTTATTGTGTTCGAATCTTCAGGATTTTATGAGAGAAATAAAACTTTTTGTAGAAAGGATTTTGGAAAAAAGAATTGAACAACAAAGTGAATGGAACAAAGTATTTTTACTTGGACTAAAAGGTAGAGGGAAAAATAAATATATAGTTAACTTTCTTCTGAGCGTGGCAAGATATGCAATATGGTG
>JAULUF010000013.1:29375000-29392500 GCA_031834385.1 Semotilus atromaculatus
AGGAGGTAGGAGGAGGGATGTGGATATTGAATGCAGGATATATTGAGGAGGAAGAATATAAGATACAGATGAAAGGTTTATTAAATAGAGAAAACGAGAAGATAGATGAGCATAAAATGAATGGTGAAGTAGATGATAGAATAGGAGAGAGATGGGAGACAATGAAGGACCAAATCAAATCAATTAGTATAAAATATAGTAAGAAAAGAAGAGGGAGAAAGCTAAAGGAAGAACGGGTGTTGAGAGAAAGATTGAGAGAAGAGTTAGAGAAGGCAGAAGATGAGGAAGGATACAGTATGGAAAAATATATAGAGGTTAAAATGGCTCTAGAGAAATATGAGAGGGAGAAATGTAGAGGAGCGATTTTAAGGAGCAAAGCACAATATGCATTGAAAGGTGAAAAATGTACAGGGTATTTTTTAGGTCTAGAGAAAAGAAGACAAAGTAAAACCTATATTAATGAAATAAATACAAAAGAGGGTAAAGCAACAAAAGATTATGTAGAGATTTTGGAGAGAGTGCAGGGATTTTATGAAGAGTTATTTAAAAGGGGAGGAGTAGATGAAGAAAGTATAGATGATGTGCTAGAAAACGTAGAGAATGTTCTAAGTAAGGAAGATGGAGACTGGTGTGATAAGGAGATAGAAGAGGCAGAAGTGATAGAGGCAATAGGGGGGTTAAAGAGCGGAAAAAGTCCGGGAAGTGATGGGATAGGTATAGAGTGGTATAAAGCATATAAGGAAGAGGTAGCACCAATTTTAGTGGAAGTATTTAAAGGGATAGAAAGAACAGGGATAGTGCAAAGCAGGATGGTAGAGGGAGTGATTGCCTTAGTTTATAAAAAAGGGAGTAGGTTAGATATAGGGAATTACAGACCAATCAGTTTGCTAAATGTTGATTACAAAATATTGACTAAGGTTTTAGCTAACAGAGTGAAAAGAGTGATTGGGAGTATAGTGCAACCAACACAGAGTTATAGCATACCAGGCAGAGATATAGCAGACACAATAGCGACAGTAAGAGATGTGATAGAGTATATGAAACGAGATAGAAAAGGAGGAATAGTAATAGGGATAGATTGGAATAAAGCATTTGATAGGGTAGAACATGAATACCTATTTAGAGTGTTAGAGAAGTTTGGGTTTGGGGTGAAAATGGTGGGATGGGTGAGGAAACTATATGGGAGGGCAAAGAGCTGTGTAAAGATAAATGGAGTTTTAACAGATAGGTTTGAGGTGGGGAGATCAGTGAGACAGGGATGTCCCCTATCCGCATTATTGTATGCCATTTCAGTAGAGCCGCTAGCCACATTAATCAAAAGAGATAAAAGGATAGTCGGGATTGATTTGCCGTACGGAGGAACATGTATAATAAATCAATATGCGGATGACACCACAATCACAGTGAGGGGGGTAAATAGTGTAAAAAGGGTTCTAGAGATAGTAGAGAAGTATGGGAAGGCATCAGGAGCAAAAATAAATATGGAGAAATCAGAGTTAATGTACATAGGGGAGGTTGAGAGAGTAGAGGTAGGGTTAAAAGTAGAGGAAAAATATATAAAAGTACTGGGAGTATATTTAGGGGTAGAAAGCAAAGAGGCAAGAGATGTGACTTGGACCGGAGTGATTAACAAAATAAGAACAGTATGTGCAGCATGGAAAGGGAGGAAATTAAAATTAAATGGGAAAGTAATTGTAGTAAATGGTCTGCTGTTATCGGTATGTGTGTATGTAATGAATGTAATTGAAATGCCAGGGTGGGTGATGAATGAGTTAAATAAAATTGTATGTGACTTTATATGGGAGGGAAAAGGGGTGAAAATAGCACAGAAAACATTGGTGGGAAAGAGATGGGAAGGAGGTTTAAACTTGATAGACCTAGAAATAAAAAGAACTGCAATGAGAATTAAAACGGTGATAAAGTATATGGGAGGTAGATGGGATTATGGATGGAAGGAATTCTTAAGAAAATATATTGATGATGTAGGAGGGATAGGGGAAAATGGTTGGTACATGGGCTTTAAACAATCTATGACAGGAGGAATACCAGAAATATACCGGGAGGTGTTAGAGGCATGGAGGCAGTTTTTGCCTAAGATAGAGTATGAGTGTGAAGACATACATATGATTAAAAATCTACCACTGTTTCTAAATGAAAAGTTTAAACATAAAAGTAAAACGTTATATGAACCTAAATTTATAGAAGGAGGCATAAAACAAGTAAAAGATATTATGTATGAAGTTATTCCAGGATTCCTCAGAAATAACTGCATTTATGACTCTGTGTGTGATTTGGAGGGAATGGAGAATAGAGAGAAAGTGAACAAAATATATGAAAAGATTAAATCAAGTATACCCACACAATGGACAAGTCTGATTGAAAATGAATGTACCGGTATTTCCAAAAGAGAACAATGTATGCCAGAGATGTATATAGATGATGATGAAAAGAAATATCAAATCAAAACATTGAGTGTAAAAAATGTATACAGGAGGCTAATTATTGATGTTAGAAAAGAGCCAGCAGCAGAGAAAGTGTGGAAGAGGGTGTTTGATAATTTGGATGTGGAAAAAATATGGTCGAATTTAAATGTAAAATATAACAGTATAGAGTGTGAGAATAATGACTTTTTGATAAGACATAATAGAATCTACACAAATGTGGTGTTAAATAAAATAAACAATGAGGTAAATGTGATGTGTGACGTGTGTAATAATGGCCATGAGAGTTTTTTACATTATTTTTTGAGATGTGAGGCTTTGGCTGATTTTTTTGACTTTCTAAAAAGATTGTTAAAAGAAAACTGGGGTGTGGAAGTTGAAACAGAGGAGGAATGGAATAAAATATTTTTGTTTGGAATTTTGGAGAAAAAGAAAAGAATGGATAAATGCCTAATTAATTTTATATTAAGTCATGCCAGACTAGCAGTGGTTCTAAGAAGAAACTATGCACATTTTGAGGGGAGGAAGGTTAAAATAAAAGATTTATTTAAGTCAATAACAGAAAGAGATGTAGAGCTGATTTGTAAATATGGAGAGAAAGAGGTGAAAGAGTTTTTTGTAAATACAAACAAGTTAATATATCAAGAGCCAGGGGAAGACATATGCTTCAATTGGTAAAAATAAAACTGTTTATTTGAGATTGTTTTTTGCAATTTGAGCAAATGCCAACATATTTGTGTGTATTTTATTTATTTTCTTCCTTCCCATTTTTTGTATATTTATGGAACTGTATAAATGAAGTGAAATGTGTGTATGTAAATGTGATGAAATAATGTATTTGAAAATCTGTTAATTGAAAGTAAAATAAAAAAGATAAAAAAAAAAAGGGCACGCCCGATCTCGTCTGATCTCGGAAGCTAAGCAGGGTCGGGCCTGGTTAGTACTTGGATGGGAGACCGCCTGGGAATACCAGGTGCTGTAAGCTTTTTAGTAAAAAAAAAAAAAAAAAAAAAAAGAGTCCCTGTGCTTCTTCAAAAAGCCTGATACAGTCTTTTGGCTTCTTTAAAAAAGCCTGAATTAGTCTGAAAAAATACCCGGTGCTGTATGCTTTTTTAGTTTACTGCACTAATGTACTAACCATTTAAATTGGCCAAATTTGGCAGCAGTTTTCGCTTACGGCCATACCACCTTGGGCACGCCCGATCTCGTCTGATCTCGGAAGCTAAGCAGGGTCGGGCCTGGTTAGTACTTGGATGGGAGACCGCCTGGGAATACCAGGTGCTGTAAGCTTTTAAGTTTACTGCACTAATGTACTAACCATTTAAATTGGCCAAATTTGGCAGCAGTTTTCGCTTACGGCCATACCACCTTGGGCACGCCCGATCTCGTCTGATCTCGGAAGCTAAGCAGGGTCGGGCCTGGTTAGTACTTGGATGGGAGACCGCCTGGGAATACCAGGTGCTGTAAGCTTTTAAGTTTACTGCACTAATGTACTAACCATTTAAATTGGCCAAATTTGGCAGCAGTTTTCGCTTACGGCCATACCACCTTGGGCACGCCCGATCTCGTCTGATCTCGGAAGCTAAGCAGGGTCGGGCCTGGTTAGTACTTGGATGGGAGACCGCCTGGGAATACCAGGTGCTGTAAGCTTTTAAGTTTACTGCACTAATGTACTAACCATTTAAATTGGCCAAATTTGGCAGCAGTTTTCGCTTACGGCCATACCACCTTGGGCACGCCCGATCTCGTCTGATCTCGGAAGCTAAGCAGGGTCGGGCCTGGTTAGTACTTGGATGGGAGACCGCCTGGGAATACCAGGTGCTGTAAGCTTTTAAGTTTACTGCACTAATGTACTAACCATTTAAATTGGCCAAATTTGGCAGCAGTTTTCGCTTACGGCCATACCACCTTGGGCACGCCCGATCTCGTCTGATCTCGGAAGCTAAGCAGGGTCGGGCCTGGTTAGTACTTGGATGGGAGACCGCCTGGGAATACCAGGTGCTGTAAGCTTTTTAGTACAAAAAAAAAAAAAAAAAAAAAAAAAAGAGTCCCTGTGCTTCTTCAAAAAGCCTGATACAGTCTTTTGGCTTCTTTAAAAAAGCCTGAATTAGTCTGAAAAAATACCCGGTGCTGTATGCTTTTTTAGTTTACTGCACTAATGTACTAACCATTTAAATTGGCCAAATTTGGCAGCAGTTTTCGCTTACGGCCATACCACCTTGGGCACGCATAGTGGTACAGTCCAGAGTGTGAGGCGGCAAAGAAAAAGCTAAGCAGTGTTTGTTTAAAAATTCTTATTCTCTGGTTATTTTATTTATTTTATTTTTAGTTTTGTAGTTTGAAAATTGTTTTGGAAAGTCAGGTTTTATCCTGATAACTGCCCCCAACAGCTTAAGCTGTTTGGGGGACCTTTTTGTTTTTGATTGTCCCATGCTGGAGAAGAACCTCATGGCTGCAAACAAAGAAAAAGAGCAAACAATGATGAGCAAAATTACCAGCAAAAAGATAGAAGAGAGAGAGGAAATGAAAGGAGAAGACAAAGAGATCCAAAAACAGCAAGAGGCAAGTAAAGCTACAACAGATGCGCGGAAAGAAAGAGATGAAAACAACAGAGAAATGCACGGAGATTTGAGAGAGAAATACAGCAAGGAGCTAACTGTGGAGGTGGAGGTTGAAGGAACGGAGAAAATCTCTATGATGGATTTATTGAAAGGAGTAAAGAAGGAGTGTGGAGAGGTGATCGGTTGCAGAGTGAGAGGTGAAAGAATGTATGAACTCACAATGAAAAACCAAGAAGGAAAAGAGAAGCTTATGGATGGGGTGAGGATAAAAGGAGTGATGGTGCATGCCAGAGATATTGTCAACAATGATATGGTGGTTTCCTTCATCAACTTGCCTGTGTATTTAGAGGATGAGAAGATACTCTCCAAACTGCAAGAGTGGGGGGTAAAACCACTTTCACCAATTAAGCGTCGGGTATGGCCTGGAACGGACACTGTGGATGGAACAAGGTTCCTAAAAGTTCGCTTCACGGAGCAGGTATGTTCGCTTCCGTACTCCACAAAGTTTGAGACTCTGAGGGGCACAGAATATTTCCGGGTAATTCATGATAGGCAAGTGCGTGTTTGCAGACTTTGCATTAAGCCAGGGCACATATTCAGAGAGTGCCCTGAATTTAAGTGCTTTAAGTGTGGCAAGAGTGGACACTATGCAAGGGATTGTGAAGAACGGAGAGAGCGGATGGATGGACAAGAAGAAGGTGAAACAAGAAACAATATTCAGACAGAGGAACAAGGCGAGAAGACAACTGATGATGTAGAAATGCAAGGGACGGATGGAGCTGTGCAGGATGAAGAAAGAAACAAAATGGAATGGCGAAATAGAGCTGAAAGTTCCAGTGAAGAGAATGATGGTGAAGAAGAAATGGAGCAGTTGGAAGAGAGCGAAGAAGAGGAAGAGGAGGAGGAGGAAGAGGAGGAGAAAGAAGAAAACAAAGAAGAGGAAAGAAGTGAAGAAGAGGAAAAGAAAGAGACAGTACCGGAAACCAGAGAAAGTAGTGGCGGAAAAAAGAGAGATGAAGGAAATGGAGAAGGACTGAAAGCAAAAATCAAAAGACTGAGTGCAAAGAGAAAATCTGAGATGGACAAAGAACAGTCTAAGCAGATAAAAGAGCCACGGTCGGGTACGTGATATTTGCTTAAATGTTTTATTTCATTATATATGTTTTTTGGTTTGCTCTCATGGCCACTGTAACATCAATAAATATAAATGGGCTAAGGGATAAAAAGAAGATGAAAGAGTTACTATTTACATTTAGGAGCGATATTATTTGTATACAAGAAACAAATTGGGAAGAGGATAAAGTGAGGGAGATGAGAGAAGAGTGGAGAGAGGATATATATTATAATAACGGAGCTAGGAATGCAAGAGGCGTGGCAATATTAATTAAAAAAGATAGGGTAGAAAATATAAAAGAAGTATATAAGGATCAGAGGGGAAGGATTTTGATAGTCGAATTTAGGTATGGAGACATAGATTTTAGATTAATAAATATATATGTTCCAAATATAGAATTGGACAGGAGGGAAATTCTAGAAGAGTTAAAAGGGTTAGTTGTAGGAAATTGTATTATAGTGGGAGACTTCAATATAAAATGCAGCAGATTAGATGTTGGCAAGGGGGTAAAGTTCAGATGGGAGAAGTCGAGAGGAATGTTGATGGAGATAATTAGAGACAAGGGATTAATAGATGTGTGGAGATATGAAAATCCAGAAAAAAGAGAGTTCACTAGGAAACAATTAAGAGAAGGGGTATTGAAACAAAGTAGAATAGATTTGGTGTTAGCAAAGGAAGAAATAATTAGGTATATAGACGGAACAAGACATCAAGAAAATTGTTTAAGCGATCACGATAGTGTCAGGTTCAAAATCAAGATAGGAAATGAGGAGGTAGGAGGAGGGATGTGGATATTGAATGCAGGATATATTGAGGAGGAAGAATATAAGATACAGATGAAAGGTTTATTAAATAGAGAAAACGAGAAGATAGATGAGCATAAAATGAATGGTGAAGTAGATGATAGAATAGGAGAGAGATGGGAGACAATGAAGGACCAAATCAAATCAATTAGTATAAAATATAGTAAGAAAAGAAGAGGGAGAAAGCTAAAGGAAGAACGGGTGTTGAGAGAAAGATTGAGAGAAGAGTTAGAGAAGGCAGAAGATGAGGAAGGATACAGTATGGAAAAATATATAGAGGTTAAAATGGCTCTAGAGAAATATGAGAGGGAGAAATGTAGAGGAGCGATTTTAAGGAGCAAAGCACAATATGCATTGAAAGGTGAAAAATGTACAGGGTATTTTTTAGGTCTAGAGAAAAGAAGACAAAGTAAAACCTATATTAATGAAATAAATACAAAAGAGGGTAAAGCAACAAAAGATTATGTAGAGATTTTGGAGAGAGTGCAGGGATTTTATGAAGAGTTATTTAAAAGGGGAGGAGTAGATGAAGAAAGTATAGATGATGTGCTAGAAAACGTAGAGAATGTTCTAAGTAAGGAAGATGGAGACTGGTGTGATAAGGAGATAGAAGAGGCAGAAGTGATAGAGGCAATAGGGGGGTTAAAGAGCGGAAAAAGTCCGGGAAGTGATGGGATAGGTATAGAGTGGTATAAAGCATATAAGGAAGAGGTAGCACCAATTTTAGTGGAAGTATTTAAAGGGATAGAAAGAACAGGGATAGTGCAAAGCAGGATGGTAGAGGGAGTGATTGCCTTAGTTTATAAAAAAGGGAGTAGGTTAGATATAGGGAATTACAGACCAATCAGTTTGCTAAATGTTGATTACAAAATATTGACTAAGGTTTTAGCTAACAGAGTGAAAAGAGTGATTGGGAGTATAGTGCAACCAACACAGAGTTATAGCATACCAGGCAGAGATATAGCAGACACAATAGCGACAGTAAGAGATGTGATAGAGTATATGAAACGAGATAGAAAAGGAGGAATAGTAATAGGGATAGATTGGAATAAAGCATTTGATAGGGTAGAACATGAATACCTATTTAGAGTGTTAGAGAAGTTTGGGTTTGGGGTGAAAATGGTGGGATGGGTGAGGAAACTATATGGGAGGGCAAAGAGCTGTGTAAAGATAAATGGAGTTTTAACAGATAGGTTTGAGGTGGGGAGATCAGTGAGACAGGGATGTCCCCTATCCGCATTATTGTATGCCATTTCAGTAGAGCCGCTAGCCACATTAATCAAAAGAGATAAAAGGATAGTCGGGATTGATTTGCCGTACGGAGGAACATGTATAATAAATCAATATGCGGATGACACCACAATCACAGTGAGGGGGGTAAATAGTGTAAAAAGGGTTCTAGAGATAGTAGAGAAGTATGGGAAGGCATCAGGAGCAAAAATAAATATGGAGAAATCAGAGTTAATGTACATAGGGGAGGTTGAGAGAGTAGAGGTAGGGTTAAAAGTAGAGGAAAAATATATAAAAGTACTGGGAGTATATTTAGGGGTAGAAAGCAAAGAGGCAAGAGATGTGACTTGGACCGGAGTGATTAACAAAATAAGAACAGTATGTGCAGCATGGAAAGGGAGGAAATTAAAATTAAATGGGAAAGTAATTGTAGTAAATGGTCTGCTGTTATCGGTATGTGTGTATGTAATGAATGTAATTGAAATGCCAGGGTGGGTGATGAATGAGTTAAATAAAATTGTATGTGACTTTATATGGGAGGGAAAAGGGGTGAAAATAGCACAGAAAACATTGGTGGGAAAGAGATGGGAAGGAGGTTTAAACTTGATAGACCTAGAAATAAAAAGAACTGCAATGAGAATTAAAACGGTGATAAAGTATATGGGAGGTAGATGGGATTATGGATGGAAGGAATTCTTAAGAAAATATATTGATGATGTAGGAGGGATAGGGGAAAATGGTTGGTACATGGGCTTTAAACAATCTATGACAGGAGGAATACCAGAAATATACCGGGAGGTGTTAGAGGCATGGAGGCAGTTTTTGCCTAAGATAGAGTATGAGTGTGAAGACATACATATGATTAAAAATCTACCACTGTTTCTAAATGAAAAGTTTAAACATAAAAGTAAAACGTTATATGAACCTAAATTTATAGAAGGAGGCATAAAACAAGTAAAAGATATTATGTATGAAGTTATTCCAGGATTCCTCAGAAATAACTGCATTTATGACTCTGTGTGTGATTTGGAGGGAATGGAGAATAGAGAGAAAGTGAACAAAATATATGAAAAGATTAAATCAAGTATACCCACACAATGGACAAGTCTGATTGAAAATGAATGTACCGGTATTTCCAAAAGAGAACAATGTATGCCAGAGATGTATATAGATGATGATGAAAAGAAATATCAAATCAAAACATTGAGTGTAAAAAATGTATACAGGAGGCTAATTATTGATGTTAGAAAAGAGCCAGCAGCAGAGAAAGTGTGGAAGAGGGTGTTTGATAATTTGGATGTGGAAAAAATATGGTCGAATTTAAATGTAAAATATAACAGTATAGAGTGTGAGAATAATGACTTTTTGATAAGACATAATAGAATCTACACAAATGTGGTGTTAAATAAAATAAACAATGAGGTAAATGTGATGTGTGACGTGTGTAATAATGGCCATGAGAGTTTTTTACATTATTTTTTGAGATGTGAGGCTTTGGCTGATTTTTTTGACTTTCTAAAAAGATTGTTAAAAGAAAACTGGGGTGTGGAAGTTGAAACAGAGGAGGAATGGAATAAAATATTTTTGTTTGGAATTTTGGAGAAAAAGAAAAGAATGGATAAATGCCTAATTAATTTTATATTAAGTCATGCCAGACTAGCAGTGGTTCTAAGAAGAAACTATGCACATTTTGAGGGGAGGAAGGTTAAAATAAAAGATTTATTTAAGTCAATAACAGAAAGAGATGTAGAGCTGATTTGTAAATATGGAGAGAAAGAGGTGAAAGAGTTTTTTGTAAATACAAACAAGTTAATATATCAAGAGCCAGGGGAAGACATATGCTTCAATTGGTAAAAATAAAACTGTTTATTTGAGATTGTTTTTTGCAATTTGAGCAAATGCCAACATATTTGTGTGTATTTTATTTATTTTCTTCCTTCCCATTTTTTGTATATTTATGGAACTGTATAAATGAAGTGAAATGTGTGTATGTAAATGTGATGAAATAATGTATTTGAAAATCTGTTAATTGAAAGTAAAATAAAAAAGATAAAAAAAAAAAGGGCACGCCCGATCTCGTCTGATCTCGGAAGCTAAGCAGGGTCGGGCCTGGTTAGTACTTGGATGGGAGACCGCCTGGGAATACCAGGTGCTGTAAGCTTTTTAGTAAAAAAAAAAAAAAAAAAAAAAAGAGTCCCTGTGCTTCTTCAAAAAGCCTGATACAGTCTTTTGGCTTCTTTAAAAAAGCCTGAATTAGTCTGAAAAAATACCCGGTGCTGTATGCTTTTTTAGTTTACTGCACTAATGTACTAACCATTTAAATTGGCCAAATTTGGCAGCAGTTTTCGCTTACGGCCATACCACCTTGGGCACGCCCGATCTCGTCTGATCTCGGAAGCTAAGCAGGGTCGGGCCTGGTTAGTACTTGGATGGGAGACCGCCTGGGAATACCAGGTGCTGTAAGCTTTTAAGTTTACTGCACTAATGTACTAACCATTTAAATTGGCCAAATTTGGCAGCAGTTTTCGCTTACGGCCATACCACCTTGGGCACGCCCGATCTCGTCTGATCTCGGAAGCTAAGCAGGGTCGGGCCTGGTTAGTACTTGGATGGGAGACCGCCTGGGAATACCAGGTGCTGTAAGCTTTTAAGTTTACTGCACTAATGTACTAACCATTTAAATTGGCCAAATTTGGCAGCAGTTTTCGCTTACGGCCATACCACCTTGGGCACGCCCGATCTCGTCTGATCTCGGAAGCTAAGCAGGGTCGGGCCTGGTTAGTACTTGGATGGGAGACCGCCTGGGAATACCAGGTGCTGTAAGCTTTTAAGTTTACTGCACTAATGTACTAACCATTTAAATTGGCCAAATTTGGCAGCAGTTTTCGCTTACGGCCATACCACCTTGGGCACGCCCGATCTCGTCTGATCTCGGAAGCTAAGCAGGGTCGGGCCTGGTTAGTACTTGGATGGGAGACCGCCTGGGAATACCAGGTGCTGTAAGCTTTTAAGTTTACTGCACTAATGTACTAACCATTTAAATTGGCCAAATTTGGCAGCAGTTTTCGCTTACGGCCATACCACCTTGGGCACGCCCGATCTCGTCTGATCTCGGAAGCTAAGCAGGGTCGGGCCTGGTTAGTACTTGGATGGGAGACCGCCTGGGAATACCAGGTGCTGTAAGCTTTTTAGTACAAAAAAAAAAAAAAAAAAAAAAAAAAGAGTCCCTGTGCTTCTTCAAAAAGCCTGATACAGTCTTTTGGCTTCTTTAAAAAAGCCTGAATTAGTCTGAAAAAATACCCGGTGCTGTATGCTTTTTTAGTTTACTGCACTAATGTACTAACCATTTAAATTGGCCAAATTTGGCAGCAGTTTTCGCTTACGGCCATACCACCTTGGGCACGCATAGTGGTACAGTCCAGAGTGTGAGGCGGCAAAGAAAAAGCTAAGCAGTGTTTGTTTAAAAATTCTTATTCTCTGGTTATTTTATTTATTTTATTTTTAGTTTTGTAGTTTGAAAATTGTTTTGGAAAGTCAGGTTTTATCCTGATAACTGCCCCCAACAGCTTAAGCTGTTTGGGGGACCTTTTTGTTTTTGATTGTCCCATGCTGGAGAAGAACCTCATGGCTGCAAACAAAGAAAAAGAGCAAACAATGATGAGCAAAATTACCAGCAAAAAGATAGAAGAGAGAGAGGAAATGAAAGGAGAAGACAAAGAGATCCAAAAACAGCAAGAGGCAAGTAAAGCTACAACAGATGCGCGGAAAGAAAGAGATGAAAACAACAGAGAAATGCACGGAGATTTGAGAGAGAAATACAGCAAGGAGCTAACTGTGGAGGTGGAGGTTGAAGGAACGGAGAAAATCTCTATGATGGATTTATTGAAAGGAGTAAAGAAGGAGTGTGGAGAGGTGATCGGTTGCAGAGTGAGAGGTGAAAGAATGTATGAACTCACAATGAAAAACCAAGAAGGAAAAGAGAAGCTTATGGATGGGGTGAGGATAAAAGGAGTGATGGTGCATGCCAGAGATATTGTCAACAATGATATGGTGGTTTCCTTCATCAACTTGCCTGTGTATTTAGAGGATGAGAAGATACTCTCCAAACTGCAAGAGTGGGGGGTAAAACCACTTTCACCAATTAAGCGTCGGGTATGGCCTGGAACGGACACTGTGGATGGAACAAGGTTCCTAAAAGTTCGCTTCACGGAGCAGGTATGTTCGCTTCCGTACTCCACAAAGTTTGAGACTCTGAGGGGCACAGAATATTTCCGGGTAATTCATGATAGGCAAGTGCGTGTTTGCAGACTTTGCATTAAGCCAGGGCACATATTCAGAGAGTGCCCTGAATTTAAGTGCTTTAAGTGTGGCAAGAGTGGACACTATGCAAGGGATTGTGAAGAACGGAGAGAGCGGATGGATGGACAAGAAGAAGGTGAAACAAGAAACAATATTCAGACAGAGGAACAAGGCGAGAAGACAACTGATGATGTAGAAATGCAAGGGACGGATGGAGCTGTGCAGGATGAAGAAAGAAACAAAATGGAATGGCGAAATAGAGCTGAAAGTTCCAGTGAAGAGAATGATGGTGAAGAAGAAATGGAGCAGTTGGAAGAGAGCGAAGAAGAGGAAGAGGAGGAGGAGGAAGAGGAGGAGAAAGAAGAAAACAAAGAAGAGGAAAGAAGTGAAGAAGAGGAAAAGAAAGAGACAGTACCGGAAACCAGAGAAAGTAGTGGCGGAAAAAAGAGAGATGAAGGAAATGGAGAAGGACTGAAAGCAAAAATCAAAAGACTGAGTGCAAAGAGAAAATCTGAGATGGACAAAGAACAGTCTAAGCAGATAAAAGAGCCACGGTCGGGTACGTGATATTTGCTTAAATGTTTTATTTCATTATATATGTTTTTTGGTTTGCTCTCATGGCCACTGTAACATCAATAAATATAAATGGGCTAAGGGATAAAAAGAAGATGAAAGAGTTACTATTTACATTTAGGAGCGATATTATTTGTATACAAGAAACAAATTGGGAAGAGGATAAAGTGAGGGAGATGAGAGAAGAGTGGAGAGAGGATATATATTATAATAACGGAGCTAGGAATGCAAGAGGCGTGGCAATATTAATTAAAAAAGATAGGGTAGAAAATATAAAAGAAGTATATAAGGATCAGAGGGGAAGGATTTTGATAGTCGAATTTAGGTATGGAGACATAGATTTTAGATTAATAAATATATATGTTCCAAATATAGAATTGGACAGGAGGGAAATTCTAGAAGAGTTAAAAGGGTTAGTTGTAGGAAATTGTATTATAGTGGGAGACTTCAATATAAAATGCAGCAGATTAGATGTTGGCAAGGGGGTAAAGTTCAGATGGGAGAAGTCGAGAGGAATGTTGATGGAGATAATTAGAGACAAGGGATTAATAGATGTGTGGAGATATGAAAATCCAGAAAAAAGAGAGTTCACTAGGAAACAATTAAGAGAAGGGGTATTGAAACAAAGTAGAATAGATTTGGTGTTAGCAAAGGAAGAAATAATTAGGTATATAGACGGAACAAGACATCAAGAAAATTGTTTAAGCGATCACGATAGTGTCAGGTTCAAAATCAAGATAGGAAATGAGGAGGTAGGAGGAGGGATGTGGATATTGAATGCAGGATATATTGAGGAGGAAGAATATAAGATACAGATGAAAGGTTTATTAAATAGAGAAAACGAGAAGATAGATGAGCATAAAATGAATGGTGAAGTAGATGATAGAATAGGAGAGAGATGGGAGACAATGAAGGACCAAATCAAATCAATTAGTATAAAATATAGTAAGAAAAGAAGAGGGAGAAAGCTAAAGGAAGAACGGGTGTTGAGAGAAAGATTGAGAGAAGAGTTAGAGAAGGCAGAAGATGAGGAAGGATACAGTATGGAAAAATATATAGAGGTTAAAATGGCTCTAGAGAAATATGAGAGGGAGAAATGTAGAGGAGCGATTTTAAGGAGCAAAGCACAATATGCATTGAAAGGTGAAAAATGTACAGGGTATTTTTTAGGTCTAGAGAAAAGAAGACAAAGTAAAACCTATATTAATGAAATAAATACAAAAGAGGGTAAAGCAACAAAAGATTATGTAGAGATTTTGGAGAGAGTGCAGGGATTTTATGAAGAGTTATTTAAAAGGGGAGGAGTAGATGAAGAAAGTATAGATGATGTGCTAGAAAACGTAGAGAATGTTCTAAGTAAGGAAGATGGAGACTGGTGTGATAAGGAGATAGAAGAGGCAGAAGTGATAGAGGCAATAGGGGGGTTAAAGAGCGGAAAAAGTCCGGGAAGTGATGGGATAGGTATAGAGTGGTATAAAGCATATAAGGAAGAGGTAGCACCAATTTTAGTGGAAGTATTTAAAGGGATAGAAAGAACAGGGATAGTGCAAAGCAGGATGGTAGAGGGAGTGATTGCCTTAGTTTATAAAAAAGGGAGTAGGTTAGATATAGGGAATTACAGACCAATCAGTTTGCTAAATGTTGATTACAAAATATTGACTAAGGTTTTAGCTAACAGAGTGAAAAGAGTGATTGGGAGTATAGTGCAACCAACACAGAGTTATAGCATACCAGGCAGAGATATAGCAGACACAATAGCGACAGTAAGAGATGTGATAGAGTATATGAAACGAGATAGAAAAGGAGGAATAGTAATAGGGATAGATTGGAATAAAGCATTTGATAGGGTAGAACATGAATACCTATTTAGAGTGTTAGAGAAGTTTGGGTTTGGGGTGAAAATGGTGGGATGGGTGAGGAAACTATATGGGAGGGCAAAGAGCTGTGTAAAGATAAATGGAGTTTTAACAGATAGGTTTGAGGTGGGGAGATCAGTGAGACAGGGATGTCCCCTATCCGCATTATTGTATGCCATTTCAGTAGAGCCGCTAGCCACATTAATCAAAAGAGATAAAAGGATAGTCGGGATTGATTTGCCGTACGGAGGAACATGTATAATAAATCAATATGCGGATGACACCACAATCACAGTGAGGGGGGTAAATAGTGTAAAAAGGGTTCTAGAGATAGTAGAGAAGTATGGGAAGGCATCAGGAGCAAAAATAAATATGGAGAAATCAGAGTTAATGTACATAGGGGAGGTTGAGAGAGTAGAGGTAGGGTTAAAAGTAGAGGAAAAATATATAAAAGTACTGGGAGTATATTTAGGGGTAGAAAGCAAAGAGGCAAGAGATGTGACTTGGACCGGAGTGATTAACAAAATAAGAACAGTATGTGCAGCATGGAAAGGGAGGAAATTAAAATTAAATGGGAAAGTAATTGTAGTAAATGGTCTGCTGTTATCGGTATGTGTGTATGTAATGAATGTAATTGAAATGCCAGGGTGGGTGATGAATGAGTTAAATAAAATTGTATGTGACTTTATATGGGAGGGAAAAGGGGTGAAAATAGCACAGAAAACATTGGTGGGAAAGAGATGGGAAGGAGGTTTAAACTTGATAGACCTAGAAATAAAAAGAACTGCAATGAGAATTAAAACGGTGATAAAGTATATGGGAGGTAGATGGGATTATGGATGGAAGGAATTCTTAAGAAAATATATTGATGATGTAGGAGGGATAGGGGAAAATGGTTGGTACATGGGCTTTAAACAATCTATGACAGGAGGAATACCAGAAATATACCGGGAGGTGTTAGAGGCATGGAGGCAGTTTTTGCCTAAGATAGAGTATGAGTGTGAAGACATACATATGATTAAAAATCTACCACTGTTTCTAAATGAAAAGTTTAAACATAAAAGTAAAACGTTATATGAACCTAAATTTATAGAAGGAGGCATAAAACAAGTAAAAGATATTATGTATGAAGTTATTCCAGGATTCCTCAGAAATAACTGCATTTATGACTCTGTGTGTGATTTGGAGGGAATGGAGAATAGAGAGAAAGTGAACAAAATATATGAAAAGATTAAATCAAGTATACCCACACAATGGACAAGTCTGATTGAAAATGAATGTACCGGTATTTCCAAAAGAGAACAATGTATGCCAGAGATGTATATAGATGATGATGAAAAGAAATATCAAATCAAAACATTGAGTGTAAAAAATGTATACAGGAGGCTAATTATTGATGTTAGAAAAGAGCCAGCAGCAGAGAAAGTGTGGAAGAGGGTGTTTGATAATTTGGATGTGGAAAAAATATGGTCGAATTTAAATGTAAAATATAACAGTATAGAGTGTGAGAATAATGACTTTTTGATAAGACATAATAGAATCTACACAAATGTGGTGTTAAATAAAATAAACAATGAGGTAAATGTGATGTGTGACGTGTGTAATAATGGCCATGAGAGTTTTTTACATTATTTTTTGAGATGTGAGGCTTTGGCTGATTTTTTTGACTTTCTAAAAAGATTGTTAAAAGAAAACTGGGGTGTGGAAGTTGAAACAGAGGAGGAATGGAATAAAATATTTTTGTTTGGAATTTTGGAGAAAAAGAAAAGAATGGATAAATGCCTAATTAATTTTATATTAAGTCATGCCAGACTAGCAGTGGTTCTAAGAAGAAACTATGCACATTTTGAGGGGAGGAAGGTTAAAATAAAAGATTTATTTAAGTCAATAACAGAAAGAGATGTAGAGCTGATTTGTAAATATGGAGAGAAAGAGGTGAAAGAGTTTTTTGTAAATACAAACAAGTTAATATATCAAGAGCCAGGGGAAGACATATGCTTCAATTGGTAAAAATAAAACTGTTTATTTGAGATTGTTTTTTGCAATTTGAGCAAATGCCAACATATTTGTGTGTATTTTATTTATTTTCTTCCTTCCCATTTTTTGTATATTTATGGAACTGTATAAATGAAGTGAAATGTGTGTATGTAAATGTGATGAAATAATGTATTTGAAAATCTGTTAATTGAAAGTAAAATAAAAAAGATAAAAAAAAAAAGGGCACGCCCGATCTCGTCTGATCTCGGAAGCTAAGCAGGGTCGGGCCTGGTTAGTACTTGGATGGGAGACCGCCTGGGAATACCAGGTGCTGTAAGCTTTTTAGTAAAAAAAAAAAAAAAAAAAAAAAGAGTCCCTGTGCTTCTTCAAAAAGCCTGATACAGTCTTTTGGCTTCTTTAAAAAAGCCTGAATTAGTCTGAAAAAATACCCGGTGCTGTATGCTTTTTTAGTTTACTGCACTAATGTACTAACCATTTAAATTGGCCAAATTTGGCAGCAGTTTTCGCTTACGGCCATACCACCTTGGGCACGCCCGATCTCGTCTGATCTCGGAAGCTAAGCAGGGTCGGGCCTGGTTAGTACTTGGATGGGAGACCGCCTGGGAATACCAGGTGCTGTAAGCTT
>JAULUF010000013.1:29460000-29465000 GCA_031834385.1 Semotilus atromaculatus
GAAGAGGAGAACACCAACAGACATGAGAATAAAGAAAAGAATAAGGATGAAGAACAAGGAATGGAGATGGGAGGAGGAGCGAACAAGGAGGATATAAACTTGAATAAAAAAGGATTTACTAAAGAAAAGGATGATGTGGACACGACTGAACTGGACTATGAAAAAGGACAAGAAAAAGATAAAGCTGAGGATAAAGGAATAAAGACACTGACTGAGATAAGAGGAGAGGACAATGAGGGGGAAATTCGTGGAATGGAAAACAAAGAAAAAGAAAGACTGAATAGAGATGTCAAAGCAAAAAAAGGTGGAATAAACATTCAACAGGTTCTAAAAAAGCAGAAGAAAAGAAGAGGAGAGCTAAAGGAAAGACTGGAAAGGACGAAAGCTGACATGGGATAAAAGTAAGACATACCTTCTTGAATGATAATGAAACAGATTGAATGGTGTTTTTTGTTTTATCCAATCTTTTCTCTAATGAGTGCTATAAGTATTATATCACTGAATGCTAGAGGATTATCCAAATGTCAAAAGTTTGAAAGACTAATGTGTCTAACCAAAAAATGTGATGTGCTATGTTTACAAGAAACGAAATGGGAAGATAAAATAAGTGATGAAATTAGAAAATTATGGAACGGAGAAATATATAGTAATTGTGATATGGAAAGGAAGAGAGGGGTAGCTATTTTAATAAGAAAAGGGATATTTGAAGATGTAGATATAGATTATAAAGACGCAAAAGGAAGAATAATAATTGTAAAATTTTTGTGTAATGGAAAAGAAATGAAAGTATGTAACATGCATGCACCAAATGATGAAAGTGAAAAATTTAAATTTTATAAAGGTTTGAATGAGTTAATAGAAAAACATCAAAACATGATGGTGTTAGGAGATTTTAATACTGTAATACAGAGAATTGATATAGATGATTCAATGAGATTTAGAAGAGATAGAGGGAGGAATGAACTACATAGTATAATGGAGAAATATAATATGGTTGATGTGTGGAGAGAGAGGAATGGTATGAAAAGAGAATATTCAAGAAGAGAAATTGTTGAGAGAGTTCTAAAGCAAAGTAGAATAGACTTATTTTTATGCAAGAGAAAGGAAGCATATTATGTCACAAAAGCTTTTTATCAAAATTATAGTGAGAGTGATCATGATTTTTTATGGATAATGATGAATTTAAATGAGACTGATAAAGGACCGGGGGTGTGGATATTAAATACAGAACTTCTAAAAGATTTAATATACAGAATGGAAATAGAAAGCATAATAATTAATAGTGTTAATGATGAAATGTATGAAATAGAAAAAGGGCTGTGGTGGGACATTCTGAAAAAAAGAATAAAAAAATTCTCTATGGAATATTCAAAAAAATTGCAAAAAGTCAAGAGAATGAAAGAAAATAAGATTAAAAAAGAGTGGGAGGAAGAAATGAGGAAAGTAAATGAGAAGGATGAGAATATTGAAAAGATAATAGAATTACAGGAAGAATTAAAGAAAATAGAAGAAGAGAAGTGCAAAGGAGCAATAATAAGAAGTAGGGCAAAAGACATTGTAGAAGGAGAAAGAAGTACAAAATATTTTTATGATTTAGAAAAATCAAGACAGAGAGCGGATATAACAAAAAGTATTAAAACAAAAGATGGGAGGAGTGTAGAAGATAAAACAGGAATTTTAGAAGAAATCAGAGAATTCTATAAGGATTTATTTACTGAAAATGAGGTAGTTTTAGAAGACGAGGAATTTGTATTAAGTAAAATACAGGTTAAAGTTAATGAGGGAGACAAGGAAATGTGTGAGAGTGAGATTACGGAATCAGAAATAGGAATAGCAATTGATCAATTGAAAAATGGTAAAAGTCCTGGAATAGATGGACTACCAGTTGATTTTTATAAGGTTTTTAAAGATGTGTTATGTCCAATTTTAAATGAAATATTTATAGATATTTTTAGAAAAGGGAATTTAACTGATAGTATGAAGAAAGGTATGGTGAAAATAATCTACAAGAGGAAAGGTGATAAGGGAGACCTAAAAAATTACAGACCACTAAGCATGTTGAATACAGATTACAAAATATTAGCCAAAATTTTAGCCAATCGATTGAAGATAGTAGTACCAAATATAATTACTACAAATCAAACATATGCTGTTATGAAAAGAGATATTACGGATGTCATTAACAATATAAGAGATATGATATGGTACATGAAGGAGGAGAAAGAAACAGGGTATATAATAAGTGTCGATTTAGAAAAGGCTTTTGATAGAGTTGAACACAAATACGTGATGCATGTGATGGAGAGATTTGGGTTTGGGGAGAATTTTTTAAAATGGGTAAAATGTCTATATACAGATATAAGTAGTTGTGTAAAAGTGAATGGTTTTTTAACTAAAGATTTTAAAATAACTAGATCAATCAGACAAGGGTGTCCTATGTCAGCATTATTATATACAATAGTATCCGAAGCTTTAGGACTGGCAATAGACCAGGAAAAGAACATAAAAGGAATACGCATAAAAGGAGAAGAATCAGAACAAAAAATATTTCAATATGCAGACGACACAACGTTGTTTGTAAAAGATATTAAAAGTATGGATAAAGCAATGGAAGTTTTAGAAAGGTATTGTAAAGGAACAGGGGCAAAAGTTAATAGGGAAAAAACCACTTACATGAAAATTGGAGTACCGAATGATTTACTGAATAAAATGCAATTTAAGGAAGAGAAGAAGAATATGAAAATTTTAGGTATAAGAGTTGGAGAAAATGAAAAAGAAATAAGAGAAGTGGTATGGGAGGAGGTTGTAAAAGGAATGGAAAAGAGATTAAATTTCTGGAAATTAAGAGGTTTATTTTTAAAAGGAAAGGTTTTAGTTATTAATTCATTGTTTTTATCAAAAATGTGGTATGTATTGGGTTCTGTGAGTTTGCCTATATGGGTGTATAAAAAAATTAAAGCTATTGTTTTAAACTTTTTATGGGAAGGGAAACCATCGAAAATTGCTTATGATACTTTAATTGGAAAGGTGGAGGAAGGAGGGTTAGGTCTAATAGATCCATTAATAAGAATGAAAAGTATAAGAATAAAAACTGTTAATAAATACTGGAAACATGGGAAACATGCATGGAAGGGTGTAATGAACTATTTTTTAAATAAATGTGGAAAAATGGGAGATGGTGTGTTATGGATGAAGTTAAAAGAAAACATGATGAACGGAATACCGGAGTTTTATAAAGAGGTTGTAAAAGCATGGAGTGATTTTAGAAAGCATGTTGTTTGTACGTCTTTTACCAGGGAAGAGATTTTAAGACAACCACTGTTTCTAAATAATCAAATTAAAAAGGGAGACGAGACCATTTTTTATAAAAAGTGGTTTTATGCAGGGATAAAGCAAATAAAAGATATCTTGTATGAAGTGATACCTGGTTTTGTACCGGTGCAAGTAATAAGAGATGCAATTGTAGAAAATTATGAAAATGAAACTAAAACAATTTTAGATAAACAATACAAACAAATGAAAGAAGCAATACCGGAAGAATGGATAAATACTTTAGAAGGTACTGAAGAAACAAAGTGTAATGATGGAATGATGATAGATTTTATAAGTAATGACAAACAACATGCTTTTAAAGATGGTATTTTAAAGAGTTTTTATTCTTGTTTATGT
The DNA here is from genome assembly GCA_031834385.1 of Semotilus atromaculatus. Taxonomy (NCBI): domain Eukaryota; kingdom Metazoa; phylum Chordata; class Actinopteri; order Cypriniformes; family Leuciscidae; genus Semotilus; species Semotilus atromaculatus. The sequence continues at coordinate 29,463,670 of JAULUF010000013.1, forward strand.
AAAGATGTTTTTATCACACCAAGAGCAGAAGAATATTGGCAAAGATTATTTCCAAGTATGGAAATTAAGAAAACATGGAAAAATATAAGAGCATGGTGGAAAAGTCCAATTGTAGAAAACTTTGATTATATTTTAAGACATAATTGTTTGTTAAGCGAAATGAGACTTTGTAAAATTGGGATGGCAAGTGATGCAAAATGTAAGGTATGCAATATGGAAGATGAAGGACTGCGACATCTTTTTTTTCTATGTTCAGGGTTAAAATGTTTCATAAGGAAATTAAAAGAAATGGCAAGTAGATTGGGGGTAGAACAAAAATGTATTAATGAAGATTGGGAAACAATGTTTTTATTTGGTTTCAAAGGTAAAGTAAAGAATGTGTGTTTTTTAAATTTGATATTAACCATTGCTAGATTTGTAATTTGGAGCAGAAGAAACATGACCAAACAAAAGAAAACAAAAATACCTGTGTGCAAACTTTTTAAGGTAAAGATGTGTTTTATTTTAAATGCTTTATATGATTATTGTTATATAAATGAAGAGAAAGATGTTTTTGTCAAAAATTTTGTAAAAGATAACCCATTTATTGAAATGACATGTTTCAGATTTAATGTATTGATGCCAGAATGTGATACGGGCTGTTTTTAAAATGTATTAATATGTTTTAAATAAAAATAAAAATAAAAAAATAAAAAAAAGGCACGCCCGATCTCGTCTGATCTCGGAAGCTAAGCAGGGTCGGGCCTGGTTAGTACTTGGATGGGAGACCGCCTGGGAATACCAGGTGCTGTAAGCTTTTAAGTTTACTGCACTAATGTACTAACCATTTAAATTGGCCAAATTTGGCAGCAGTTTTCGCTTACGGCCATACCACCTTGGGCACGCCCGATCTCGTCTGATCTCGGAAGCTAAGCAGGGTCGGGCCTGGTTAGTACTTGGATGGGAGACCGCCTGGGAATACCAGGTGCTGTAAGCTTTTAAGTTTACTGCACTAATGTACTAACCATTTAAATTGGCCAAATTTGGCAGCAGTTTTCGCTTACGGCCATACCACCTTGGGCACGCCCGATCTCGTCTGATCTCGGAAGCTAAGCAGGGTCGGGCCTGGTTAGTACTTGGATGGGAGACCGCCTGGGAATACCAGGTGCTGTAAGCTTTTTAGTACAAAAAAAAAAAAAAAAAAAAAAAGAGTCCCTGTGCTTCTTCAAAAAGCCTGATACAGTCTTTTGGCTTCTTTAAAAAAGCCTGAATTAGTCTGAAAAAATACCCGGTGCTGTATGCTTTTTTAGTTTACTGCACTAATGTACTAACCATTTAAATTGGCCAAATTT
>JAULUF010000013.1:29602500-29605000 GCA_031834385.1 Semotilus atromaculatus
GTATTCATCCCTCCTGGGATGGTGCTGCTCTTCTCTCTAGTAATTTGGCTCATAGTCTTAGAGATAAAACATGACAATCTGGGGCTCAGGTCAGGAAGCAGACGGACTGGCTTAACCGACCGTCTGCTAGCGGCCTCACGTCACCAAGGTCAGATAAATCCCATCACATAGAGGCTCTTTCATCTAGATATCATCATATAGAGACTGTGTCTGTTCCCCGAATTTGGAAATCCAAAAAACTGCCAAAACTTTCTAAGGTTAAAAGTTTAATTGATGTTCAACAAATAAAAAACAGATATAATACAGATGAGCAAACGATAAAGCTTGGGTTGTTGAATATTCGATCCCTTAATTCAAAAGCGCTCATAGTTAATGATAAGATTACAGACTATAACCTAGATGTGCTGTGTTTGACAGAAACCTGGCTAAAACCAAACGATTACATTACTTTAAATGAGTCCACTCCGCAAGATTACTGTTATAAACATGAGCCTCGTCCGAAAGGCAAAGGGGGAGGTGTTGCTGTAATTTATAGTAATATTTTCAAAACCACTAAGAAATCTAGTTTTAAATATACTTCTTTTGAAGTGTTGGTGCTTAATGTAAAAATACATAGTGTAAACAATAAATCACATTTGAAAATTCTGCTGGCTACTGTATACAGGCCACCAGGGCACCATAAAGATTTTATCAAAGAATTTGCTGACTTTCTATCAAAATTAGTATTGGCTGCCGATAAAGTCCTAATTGTTGGTGATTTTAATATACATGTAGATAATGAAAAAGATGCATTGGGACTGGCATTTAAAGACATTATAAACTCAATTGGAGTGAGACAACACGTGTCAGAACCTACTCATTGTCGTAATCATACTCTAGATCTAATATTATCTCATGGAATAGATGTTGATGCCGTTGAAATTCTGCAGCAGAGCGACGACATCTCAGATCATTATCTAGTCTCGTGTAAATTACATTTAGCCAAGGCTGCAAAGCCGACTCCGTGTTATAAATATGTTAGACCTATCACTTCTGCCACTAAAGATGGCTTTATTAATAATCTTCCTAATCAGTTTCATAATCTCAGCATCCCGGATAGCTTAGAAGAACTTGATATTGCAACAGAAATGTTTAAATCTCTCTTTTCCAGCACTTTAGACATAGTTGCTCCGTTGCGCTTAAAGAAGATTAAAGAAAATAGTCCAACGCCGTGGTACAACGAGCACACCCGGGCCCTTAAGAGAGCAGCCAGAAAAATGGAACGAAACTGGAAGAAAACAAAACTAGAGGTATTTCGGATTTCATGGAAGGAGAGCTCGATTGCTTACAGAGAGGCATTAAAAGATGCTAGAACGGATTATTTTTCAACCTTATTAGAAGAAAATAAACATAATCCTAGGTATTTATTTGAACAAGTGGCTAAACTAACGAAAAAGAAAGCTTCAAGCCCAGAAGTTACCAAGAAACACAGCAGTAATGACTTTATGAACTTCTTCACTTATAAGATCTATAATATCAGGGACAAAATTATAACTATGCAACCGTCTACTACAGTAGCGCATCAGGGAGTGCATTGTAGTCTCCGTGAGGAACATTTTGATTCATTTGTTGCTATAGGAGAGGAAGAATTTTGCAAACTTGTTAATTCATCTAAATCCACAACTTGTATGCTAGACCCTATACCGACTAAGCTACTGAAAGAGATGCTTCCAGAGGTCATAGATCCTCTTCTAAATATCATTAATTCATCTTTGTCTCTAGGATACGTACCAAAAACCTTTAAGTTGGCTATGATTAAACCGCTTGTTAAAAAACCGCAACTTGATCCTACAGAATTAGTCAATTACAGGCCAATCTCAAATCTGCCTTTTCTGTCAAAGATACTAGAAAAAGCAGTATCATCACAACTGTGTTCCTTTTTAGAAAGAAATAATATCTGCGAGGATTTTCAGTCCGGATTTAGACCGTACCATAGTACTGAGACTGCTCTCATTAAAGTCACAAATGATTTGCTCTTATCATCCGATCGTGGTTGTATCTCTCTGTTAGTGTTACTTGATCTTAGTGCTGCATTTGATACTATCGACCACAACATTCTTTTAAATAGACTAGAAAACTATGTTGGCATTAGTGGAATTGCACTAGCATGGTTTAAATCATACTTATCTGACCGTTTTCAGTTTGTAGCAGTAAATGAAGAGATGTCTTATCGATCACAAGTTCAGTACGGCGTACCACAAGGCTCAGTACTAGGACCGCTGCTGTTCACTCTGTACATGCTGCCATTAGGAGATATCATTAGGAAATATGGAATTAGCTTCCACTGTTATGCTGATGATACTCAGCTGTATATTTCTTCAAAACCTAACGAAACTTACCAATTCTTAAAATTAACGGAATGCATAGCTGATATAAAAAATTGGATGACCAGTAATTTCCTATTACTAAATTCTGAAAAAACAGAGATTCTAATCATTGGACAAAAAACTGCCACACGTAA
>JAULUF010000013.1:29627500-29632500 GCA_031834385.1 Semotilus atromaculatus
CGCCCGATCTCGTCTGATCTCGGAAGCTAAGCAGGGTCGGGCCTGGTTAGTACTTGGATGGGAGACCGCCTGGGAATACCAGGTGCTGTAAGCTTTTAAGTTTACTGCACTAATGTACTAACCATTTAAATTGGCCAAATTTGGCAGCAGTTTTCGCTTACGGCCATACCACCTTGGGCGCGCTATTGAGCAAACAGGAAGTAGTGTGGCAGCAGAGGGTGAGGAAGGCTCACCAAACGCTCGTTTTTGTTTATTTGTTTTGAGTTTGTTTTAGAAGGTTTATTTTTTCTAGTGTTTTTTTGTATTTTGTTTTGTTTTTTTTGTTTTGTTTAAGTTTATCCTCCCAACAGCTACCGCTGTTTGGGAGGGAAGCAAGTCTACAATTTTTTGTTTTCTATATGTTAAAAATGGACGGATCACAGATGACAGACAAAGCAATGGAAGGAGAGACGCAACGGCAAAAAGAACCTGGACTGGCAAATCGACGACGAGATGGAAAAGGAATGAATAAAGATGAAAGGATTGAAGCTGTGAAAAGAGTTTATACAAAAGAAGCAACAGTGATTGTGGATTTATTGAATGTTCAGGATGCGAGAGCGGAAGATATTATTAAAGTAATCACAGAAAGAATCGGTCTGGCAAAAATCCTGGCGGTAAGACCAAAACTTTCAAAAGTCTATGAAGTTACCTTAGAGAAGGAGGAGGATGCGGATGAACTAACAAATGGCTTGACGATCAAGGGGATCGACTGTGAGGTGAAAAAGCTGCATAACAGGGAGTACGTTGTTTCATTCATGCACCTGCCCGCTTACATGAACGACGAGGATATTTTAAATAAGCTGGAGGGATGGGGGGTAACCCCTGTCTCTAATATCAGGAGGAGGACATATCCGGGCACTTGTATCGAGGATGGGACAAGATACATTAAAGTGCAGTTCCCCAAGGAGGTGGCGTCCCTGCCATACAGCACCAAGTTCGAGACGGCGGAAGGTCCTCAGTTTTTTCGGGTGATGCACAGCAACCAGGTGAAAACCTGTAGGCTGTGCATGAGCCCGGACCACATGATAAAGGACTGCCCAGAATATAGGTGCTACAAGTGCGAGGAAAGGGGCCACTTTGCAAGGGACTGCAGAGCGGCGAGGTGCCCGGAATGCAGGAGAGTGCTGGACAAGTGTGAGTGCGGGATGGAAAACAGTCAGAATCAAGAGGAACAGGAGAGTGGGCAGGTGCTTGAGAGAGATGACGACAAGGAAATGGAGGAACAGGTGGAGGGAACGCAAGACAGCGGAAATAAAGAGAACAGAAATGGACAAGAAGAGGACGGTAATGGACAAGGGGAAGATGACAACGAACAAAGGATGCAGATACAAACGGATGATGGAAATTGGACACAAATACAAAAAGCTGAAAGTTTGGACAGTGCGTTGGATAAAATGGAAAAGAAAAATCAAGACGGCAAAGGACAACTGGCAGACAAAGAAAGTGGGGAAAGTGACGGGGAGGACATTGAAGGGAAAGGGATCAAAAGAAGAAGATTGCCCAAGGTAAGACCGAATCTTACTAAAGCAAGGAAAAGAGTGACACATGAAAGCACGCTAACAATGGACAATAGATTTGAAGTGTTGAAGGACTGTGTGAGTGAGGACTGAGAAAATGGGTCTAATGGGGGTTTTATTATGTTTTATGGTCTTGAGTTGTGTTGCTTTTAATGCCAGGGGACTGTTGAATGAAATGAAATTTGAAAAACTTAAAGAACTGTGTAAAAATGAGGATATTATTCTATTGCAGGAAACAAATTGGAGATCGGAAGTAATGGATGGTTTTAAGAGGAGATGGGATGGAGAAATATTTTTTAATAATGGGGAAGGTAAAATGGGAAGAGGGGTTGCTATATTAATAAGAAATAACAAGGAAATAGAAGGGAAATTAATCTATGATGATAAAAAAGGGAAATGTATAGGGGTGGAAATCAAATATGGAAATGAAGAATTTAATTTAATCAATATTCATGCACCAAATGGAGAAAAAGAAAAGACAATGTTTTTTAATGTTTTAAGAGACTTGATGGAAGGATGGGGGAAAATAATAATGGCGGGTGATTTTAATACACTTTTGAGTAAGAGAGATATGGGGGATGGAATGGTTTTTAAGACGGATACGGGGAGAAAGGAATTAAAAGGGTTGATGGAAGGGAAAAATATAATAGATGTATGGAGGGAGAGGAATGAAAAGAAGAGAGAATTCTCTAGAAAACAATTAGTCGGGAATTTTTTGTGTCAAACAAGAATAGATCACTTTTTATGCACAAGAAACCTAGAATATTTTATAGAGGATGTATCTTATAAAGAAACATCTCTGAGTGATCATAAAATGGTTTTAATGAGGATGAATTTTAAAGATGAAATTAAGGGACCTGGGGTTTGGATTTTAAACACAGAGCTTTTAAAAATTGAAAGTTACAAACAAGGGATTGAGGAAATAATAGAAGAAGAAAAAGAAAATGGAATGTATCAGGAAGACAAGAGATTGTGGTGGGAGAATGTAAAATATGAAATAAAAAAATACTCAATAAAGTATAGTAGGTTGATCCAGAAAGAGAAAAGGGCGAAGGACAAGGAGATAAGAGATCAATTAAAGGAAGAATTAAATAAGGAGGTGGTAAATGTGCAAAAAGTTATAGTAATGGAGGAGAAATTGAAGAAATTTGAAGAAAGTAAATGTAATGGAGCAATGTTAAGAAGCAGAGCAAAATATACAGTAGAAGGAGAAAAATGCACCAGGTTCTTCTTTAACCTAGAAAGGAGAAAGGCAAAGTCAGAAATGATAAAAGAGTTGAAAAATAGTAACGGCGAGGGAATTAAGGAAATGAAAGGAATTTTGGAAGAAGTAAGAAGATATTATGAAGAATTATTTAAAACAAAGGATACGGATGAAAAAATGAAAAACATATTATTACAACAAATAACAAAAAGAGTGGAGGAGACAGACAAAATGGAATGCGATAAAGAAATACAGAGGGAAGAAATAATACAAGCAATAACTAATTTGAAAAGCAAGAAAAGTCCGGGAATAGATGGGATAGGTAATGAGTTTTATAAAGTTTTTAAGGATAAAATAAGTCTAATTCTGCAAGAAGTATACGAGGAGGTTTTTAAGAAAGAGGCTTTTAATCAAAGAATGAGTATGGGTTTGATGAAAATAATATATAAAAGAAAGGGGGACAGGACACTTTTAAAGAATTTTAGACCAATAACTATGTTAAATACTGACTTGAAGATTTTAGCAAAGGTTTTAGCGAACAGATTGAAAAACGTTTTACCAAGTATAATAGAGACAAATCAGGCTTATGGTGTAATTGGAAGAGATATAGCTGATATAACAAGTAGCATAAGAGATGTGATAAGCTATGTTAGTGGAGAAAACAAGAATGGATACGTTATTAGTTTGGACTTCGAAAAAGCCTTTGATAGAGTGGAGCATGGATTTTTGTTTTCGATTTTAGAGCAGTTCGGATTTGGGGAAAAGTTTAGAAAGTGGTTAAAAATTTTATACAAAGATGCAGTAACTAAGGTAAAGTGTAATGGTTTTTTAACAGAGCCTTTTATTTTAACTAGATCTATAAGGCAAGGATGCCCTTTATCAGCGCAACTATATTCTTTAGTTGCAGAGCCTTTAGGACTGCTAGTAAAAAATTGTAAAGAAATAAAAGGAATCGAGATAAATAGAGAAAAGGAGCTAAGCAAGATTTATCAGTACGCTGATGACACTACAATAATAGTAGAAAATTTGCAGAGTGTTAAAAATGTGATGGAAAAAGTGAATTGGTATTGTAAAGGGTCAGGAGCAAAGATAAATGAAGAGAAAACTGGATACATGAAATTTGGGAGGGTGCCGTGTTTAGAGGGGTGTGTGAGTTTTACAGAAGTGCAGGAAATGAGGATTTTAGGTGTGCTTTTAGGGAAAAATGAAAAGAAGGTGCAGGATACTATGTGGGGGGAAATAGTGGATGGAATGGAAAGAAGGTTGGTCTTTTGGAGAAACAGGTTTTTAAATCTAAAAGGAAAGATTTTAATTATAAATGTTTTAATGTTATCAAAAATGTGGTATGTTTCACATGTATCTTCGATGCCGCTGTGGGTGAGACAAAGAATGAAAAGATTTATTTTAGAGTTTTTATGGGATAAAAAGCCCCCAAGAATTGCTTACAACACTTTGATTGGGCCGGCAGAGGAGGGAGGGATGGGACTGGTAGATTTGGAACAAAAAATGAAGAGTATGAGGGTAAAGGTGGTTAAGAAATATTTAGACAATGAAAATAAAGAAGATTGGAAGGGAACTATGGAGTTTTATTTGAATAAATGTGGGCATTTACAAATAGGAGACAATATTTTATGGATGAAATTAAAGAATTGGATGATACAGGGAATACCGGATTTTTATAAGGAAGTTTTAAGCACTTGGGGGTCTTTTTTATCAGAGGTGGATTTTAAACCTGTTGGTAGGGAAATGATTTTAAATCAACCTTTATTTCTAAACAAGAAGATAGGGACACAAGGAAAGGAACTTTATTTTAAGAAGTGGGTGGACGTGGGTATTTTAAAAGTAAGGGATATTTTATATGAATTTAAAGAAGGTTTTTTACCAATACAAGTAGTTATAGATGCAATGGAAGAAGCAAAGGAGGAGTATAATGTGAATGTTCTAAGTAAACAATATGAGGAGGTTAAAAGCAAAATTCCAAAAGATTGGATTGAAACAATTCAAGGTGATGGGAGCGGGGAGAATAAAATCGAGGTGTTTTTAAAACTGAACGACAAAGAGGTGTGTTTTAAATCATGTAAAGCGAAAACGTTTTACCAGTATTTTAATTTGTCTGTTTTTAAAAAACCAAAAGCCAATGAACTCTGGTTAAGACACTTTGATGATATTCAAGAAAAGGATATATGGAAAAATATAAGATGTTTTTTTTTAGATACTGACCTGGAAGTTTTGGATTATTT
>JAULUF010000014.1:7500-102500 GCA_031834385.1 Semotilus atromaculatus
TACCCTATTACCTAACCCTAACCCTAACCCCTAACCCTAACCCTAACCCTAACCCTAACCCTAACCCTAACCCTAACCCTAACCCTAACCCTAACCCTAACCCTAACCCTAACCCTAACCCTAACCCTAACCCTAACCCTAACCCTAACCCTGCCTTTTCACATTCCTTCCTGGACGTTGGGCCTCTTTTAGTGGTCAGTAGAAGGTGGGCCAGTACCTAACCATTTCTGGGGCCTTCGGGGCCCCAGATCTTGGATTATTTTCCCTAAAACCCCTAGAAAATACCCCTGATTTTGGGAAAGTCAACCCTGGAAAATAGCCCTGAAAAAGTGGAAAAATAGCCCTGGAAAATAGCCCTGAAAAAGTGGAAAAATAGCCCTGGAAAATAGCCCTGAAAAAGTGGAAAAATAGCCCTGGAAAATAGCCCTGAAAAAGTGGAAAAATAGCCCTGAAAAAATAGCCCTGGAAAGTGCGAAAGTCAACCCTAGTTGCAGTACCATATCTCGGCGCCAAGTGGCGCTAGAGCGCCCAAGCGAGTGCAATGGACTCCCCGCCCCCTTATTAGTATATGGGAGGAGTTTCAAGTAAAACCCACAAAAAACACAAGTCCCACCCACAAAAAACACAAGTCCCACCCACAAAAAACACAAGTCCCACCCAGAAAAAAACACAAGTCCCACCCCCAAAAAACACAAGTCCCACCCACAAAAAACACAAGTCCCACCCAGAAAAAAACACAAGTCCCACCCCCAAAAAACACAAGTCCCACCCCCAAGATCTGGGTAAGTTTTGGGAAAGATGTGGGTGAGTTTTTGGAAAGATCACAAGTCCCACCCCAAAAAATCACAAGTCCCACCCAAAAAAAACACAAGTCCCACCCCAAAAAAACACAAGTCCCACCCCAAAAAAACACAAGTCCAACCCCAAAAAAACACAAGTCCCACCCCAAAAAAACACAAGTCCCACCCCAAAAAAACACAAGTCCCACCTCCCAAAAAAACACAAGTCCCACCCCAAACCAATTGCAATGGACTCCCCGCCCCCTAATTAGTATATGGAGGAGTTTCAGCTCTATAGGTTAAAGTTTTGGGGGGGGCTCATGGGGGGCTCATCATAATATCTCACCACCTGGTGGCGCTAGAGCTCCCAAACCAAGTGCAATCGACTCCACGCCCCCTAATTAGTATATGGGAGGAGTTTCAGCTCTATAGGTTAGAGTTTTGGGGGGGCTCATCATAATATCTCACCACCTGGTGGCGCTAGAGCTCCCAAACTAAGTGCAATCGACTCCCCGCCCCCTAATTAGTATATGGGCGGAGTTTCAGCTCGGTGGGACCCCGGGAACCAGGAGAAATGGGGGGGGGGCTCATGAGCCGGGGGGCTCAAGTTCGCATTTTACCCTATTACCTAACCCTAACCCTAACCCTAACCCTAACCCTAACCAGATTCAGACCTCAGGTCTGGATTTTGGATCGTTTTCCCCTAACCCTACACCTGATAATTATTAACCTACATCATCCAACCCCCTAAAACCTACCCCACTTACCTGTGGTCCTGGTCTGATTAAGCCCTCTGTAGGGCACCCCTTCCGGCAGCAGCCCGTTAGGATAGAGCCCTCAATGGCTACCCTGGCCCTGATAAAAAAGAAAAGAAAATAAACAACAATATCCATCATTTATTTACAAATTTACCAATACTCACCACGCTCTCCTCGAGTCCGGTTCGGGTCATCACGCCAGCACGGCCCTGTAAGATAAATAATAAAACAGAGACAAAAAGTCACAGTTATACAAAGGGTAGATAGGTGTTGATTCAAAACCCTAACATTGAAACACAATTAGAAAGACAGACAGATCATGAGACGGTTTTTTTTCTGGTTTCTTTGTGGTGGTGTGGGTTGGCATAATTAATATCAATATTATATCACATATACACATATCTATATTAGATAGAAAACAACATAGTTGTGGTGATTTTTGAGCACTGCCTTTTCACATTCCTTCCTGGACGTTGGGCCTCTTTTAGTGGTCAGTAGAAGGTGGGCCAGTACCTAACCATTTCTGGGGCCTTCGGGCCCCAGATCTTGGATTATTTTCCCCTAAAACCCCTAGAAAATACCCCTGATTTTGGAAAGTCAACCCTGGAAAATAGCCCTGAAAAAGTGGAAAAATAGCCCTGGAAAATAGCCCTGAAAAAGTGGAAAAATAGCCCTGGAAAATAGCCCTGAAAAAGTGGAAAAATAGCCCTGGAAAATAGCCCTGAAAAAGTGGAAAAATAGCCCTGAAAAAATAGCCCTGGAAAGTGCGAAAGTCAACCCTAGTTGCAGTACCATATCTCGGCGCCAAGTGGCGCTAGAGCGCCCAAGCCGAGTGCAATGGACTCCCCGCCCCCTTATTAGTATATGGGAGGAGTTTCAAGTAAAACCCACAAAAAACACAAGTCCCACCCACAAAAAACACAAGTCCCACCCACAAAAAACACAAGTCCCACCCAGAAAAAAACACAAGTCCCACCCCCAAAAAACACAAGTCCCACCCACAAAAAACACAAGTCCCACCCAGAAAAAAACACAAGTCCCACCCCCAAAAAACACAAGTCCCACCCCCAAGATCTGGGTAAGTTTTGGGAAAGATGTGGGTGAGTTTTTGGAAAGATCACAAGTCCCACCCCAAAAAATCACAAGTCCCACCCCAAAAAAAACACAAAGTCCCACCCCAAAAAAACACCAAGTCCCACCCCAAAAAAACACAAGTCCAACCCCAAAAAAACACAAGTCCCACCCCAAAAAAACACAAGTCCCACCCCAAAAAAACACAAGTCCCACCTCCCAAAAAAACACAAGTCCCACCCCCAAACCAATTGCAATGGACTCCCCGCCCCCTAATTAGTATATGGGAGGAGTTTCAGCTCTATAGGTTAAAGTTTTGGGGGGGCTCATGGGGGGCTCATCATAATATCTCACCACCCTGGTGGCGCTAGAGCTCCCAAACCAAGTGCAATCGACTCCACGCCCCCTAATTAGTATATGGGAGGAGTTTCAGCTCTATAGGTTAGAGTTTTGGGGGGGCTCATCATAATATCTCACCACCTGGTGGCGCTAGAGCTCCCAAACTAAGTGCAATCGACTCCCCGCCCCCTAATTAGTATATGGGCGGAGTTTCAGCTCGGTGGGACCCCGGGAACCAGGAGAAATGGGGGGGGGGCTCATGAGCCGGGGGGCTCAAGTTCGCATTTTACCCTATTACCTAACCCTAACCCTAACCCTAACCCTAACCCTAACCAGATTCAGACCTCAGGTCTGGATTTTGGATCGTTTTCCCCTAACCCTACACCTGATAATTATTAACCTACATCATCCAACCCCCTAAAACCTACCCCACTTACCTGTGGTCCTGGTCTGATTAAGCCCTCTGTAGGGCACCCCTTCGGCAGCAGCCCGTTAGGATAGAGCCCTCAATGGCTACCCTGGCCCTGATAAAAAAGAAAAGAAAATAAACAACAATATCCATCATTTATTTACAAATTTACCAATACTCACCACGCTCTCCTCGAGTCCGGTTCGGGTCATCACGCCAGCACGGCCCTGTAAGATAAATAATAAAACAGAGACAAAAAGTCACAGTTATACAAAGGGTAGATAGGTGTTGATTCAAAACCCTAACATTGAAACACAATTAGAAAGACAGACAGATCATGAGACGGTTTTTTTCTGGTTTCTTTGTGGTGGTGTGGGTTGGCATAATTAATATCAATATTATATCACATATACACATATCTATATTAGATAGAAAACAACATAGTTGTGGTGATTTTTGAGCACTGCCTTTTCACATTCCTTCCTGGACGTTGGGCCTCTTTTAGTGGTCAGTAGAAGGTGGGCCAGTACCTAACCATTTCTGGGGCCTTCGGGCCCCAGATCTTGGATTATTTTCCCCTAAAACCCCTAGAAAATACCCCTGATTTTGGGAAAGTCAACCCTGGAAAATAGCCCTGAAAAAGTGGAAAAATAGCCCTGGAAAATAGCCCTGAAAAAGTGGAAAAATAGCCCTGGAAAATAGCCCTGAAAAAGTGGAAAAATAGCCCTGGAAAATAGCCCTGAAAAAGTGGAAAAATAGCCCTGAAAAAATAGCCCTGGAAAGTGCGAAAGTCAACCCTAGTTGCAGTACCATATCTCGGCGCCAAGTGGCGCTAGAGCGCCCAAGCCGAGTGCAATGGACTCCCCGCCCCCTTATTAGTATATGGGAGGAGTTTCAAGTAAAACCCACAAAAAACACAAGTCCCACCCACAAAAAACACAAGTCCCACCCACAAAAAACACAAGTCCCACCCAGAAAAAAACACAAGTCCCACCCCCAAAAAACACAAGTCCCACCCACAAAAAACACAAGTCCCACCCAGAAAAAAACACAAGTCCCACCCCCAAAAAACACAAGTCCCACCCCCAAGATCTGGGTAAGTTTTGGGAAAGATGTGGGTGAGTTTTTGGAAAGATCACAAGTCCCACCCCAAAAAATCACAAGTCCCACCCCAAAAAAACACAAGTCCCACCCCAAAAAAACACAAGTCCCACCCCAAAAAAACACAAGTCCAACCCCAAAAAAACACAAGTCCCACCCCAAAAAAACACAAGTCCCACCCCAAAAAAACACAAGTCCCACCTCCCAAAAAAACACAAGTCCCACCCCAAACCAATTGCAATGGACTCCCCGCCCCCTAATTAGTATATGGGAGGAGTTTCAGCTCTATAGGTTAAAGTTTTGGGGGGGCTCATGGGGGGCTCATCATAATATCTCACCACCTGGTGGCGCTAGAGCTCCCAAACCAAGTGCAATCGACTCCACGCCCCCTAATTAGTATATGGGAGGAGTTTCAGCTCTATAGGTTAGAGTTTTGGGGGGGCTCATCATAATATCTCACCACCTGGTGGCGCTAGAGCTCCCAAACTAAGTGCAATCGACTCCCCGCCCCCTAATTAGTATATGGGCGGAGTTTCAGCTCGGTGGGACCCCGGGAACCAGGAGAAATGGGGGGGGGGCTCATGAGCCGGGGGGCTCAAGTTCGCATTTTACCCTATTACCTAACCCTAACCCTAACTCTAACCCTAACCCTAACCCTAACCCTAACCCTAACCAGATTCAGACCTCAGGTCTGGATTTTGGATCGTTTTCCCCTAACCCTACACCTGATAATTATTAACCTACATCATCCAACCCCCTAAAACCTACCCCACTTACCTGTGGTCCTGGTCTGATTAAGCCCTCTGTAGGGCACCCCTTCCGGCAGCAGCCCGTTAGGATAGAGCCCTCAATGGCTACCCTGGCCCTGATAAAAAAGAAAAGAAAATAAACAACAATATCCATCATTTATTTACAAATTTACCAATACTCACCACGCTCTCCTCGAGTCCGGTTCGGGTCATCACGCCAGCACGGCCCTGTAAGATAAATAATAAAACAGAGACAAAAAGTCACAGTTATACAAAGGGTAGATAGGTGTTGATTCAAAACCCTAACATTGAAACACAATTAGAAAGACAGACAGATCATGAGACGGTTTTTTTCTGGTTTCTTTGTGGTGGTGTGGGTTGGCATAATTAATATCAATATTATATCACATATACACATATCTATATTAGATAGAAAACAACATAGTTGTGGTGATTTTTGAGCACTGCCTTTTCACATTCCTTCCTGGACGTTGGGCCTCTTTTAGTGGTCAGTAGAAGGTGGGCCAGTACCTAACCATTTCTGGGGCCTTCGGGCCCCAGATCTTGGATTATTTTCCCCTAAAACCCCTAGAAAATACCCCTGATTTTGGGAAAGTCAACCCTGGAAAATAGCCCTGAAAAAGTGGAAAAATAGCCCTGGAAAATAGCCCTGAAAAAGTGGAAAAATAGCCCTGGAAAATAGCCCTGAAAAAGTGGAAAAATAGCCCTGGAAAATAGCCCTGAAAAAGTGGAAAAATAGCCCTGAAAAAATAGCCCTGGAAAGTGCGAAAGTCAACCCTAGTTGCAGTACCATATCTCGGCGCCAAGTGGCGCTAGAGCGCCCAAGCCGAGTGCAATGGACTCCCCGCCCCCTTATTAGTATATGGGAGGAGTTTCAAGTAAAACCCACAAAAAACACAAGTCCCACCCACAAAAAACACAAGTCCCACCCACAAAAAACACAAGTCCCACCCAGAAAAAAACACAAGTCCCACCCCCAAAAAACACAAGTCCCACCCACAAAAAACACAAGTCCCACCCAGAAAAAAACACAAGTCCCACCCCCAAAAAACACAAGTCCCACCCCCAAGATCTGGGTAAGTTTTGGGAAAGATGTGGGTGAGTTTTTGGAAAGATCACAAGTCCCACCCCAAAAAATCACAAGTCCCACCCCAAAAAAACACAAGTCCCACCCCAAAAAAACACAAGTCCCACCCCAAAAAAACACAAGTCCAACCCCAAAAAAACACAAGTCCCACCCCAAAAAAACACAAGTCCCACCCCAAAAAAACACAAGTCCCACCTCCCAAAAAAACACAAGTCCCACCCCAAACCAATTGCAATGGACTCCCCGCCCCCTAATTAGTATATGGGAGGAGTTTCAGCTCTATAGGTTAAAGTTTTGGGGGGGCTCATGGGGGGCTCATCATAATATCTCACCACCTGGTGGCGCTAGAGCTCCCAAACCAAGTGCAATCGACTCCACGCCCCCTAATTAGTATATGGGAGGAGTTTCAGCTCTATAGGTTAGAGTTTTGGGGGGGCTCATCATAATATCTCACCACCTGGTGGCGCTAGAGCTCCCAAACTAAGTGCAATCGACTCCCCGCCCCCTAATTAGTATATGGGCGGAGTTTCAGCTCGGTGGGACCCCGGGAACCAGGAGAAATGGGGGGGGGGCTCATGAGCCGGGGGGCTCAAGTTCGCATTTTACCCTATTACCCTAACCCTAACCCTAACTCTAACCCTAACCCTAACCCTAACCCTAACCCTAACCAGATTCAGACCTCAGGTCTGGATTTTGGATCGTTTTCCCCTAACCCTACACCTGATAATTATTAACCTACATCATCCAACCCCCTAAAACCTACCCCACTTACCTGTGGTCCTGGTCTGATTAAGCCCTCTGTAGGGCACCCCTTCCGGCAGCAGCCCGTTAGGATAGAGCCCTCAATGGCTACCCTGGCCCTGATAAAAAAGAAAAGAAAATAAACAACAATATCCATCATTTATTTACAAATTTACCAATACTCACCACGCTCTCCTCGAGTCCGGTTCGGGTCATCACGCCAGCACGGCCCTGTAAGATAAATAATAAAACAGAGACAAAAAGTCACAGTTATACAAAGGGTAGATAGGTGTTGATTCAAAACCCTAACATTGAAACACAATTAGAAAGACAGACAGATCATGAGACGGTTTTTTTCTGGTTTCTTTGTGGTGGTGTGGGTTGGCATAATTAATATCAATATTATATCACATATACACATATCTATATTAGATAGAAAACAACATAGTTGTGGTGATTTTTGAGCACTGCCTTTTCACATTCCTTCCTGGACGTTGGGCCTCTTTTAGTGGTCAGTAGAAGGTGGGCCAGTACCTAACCATTTCTGGGGCCTTCGGGCCCCAGATCTTGGATTATTTTCCCCTAAAACCCCTAGAAAATACCCCTGATTTTGGGAAAGTCAACCCTGGAAAATAGCCCTGAAAAAGTGGAAAAATAGCCCTGGAAAATAGCCCTGAAAAAGTGGAAAAATAGCCCTGGAAAATAGCCCTGAAAAAGTGGAAAAATAGCCCTGGAAAATAGCCCTGAAAAAGTGGAAAAATAGCCCTGAAAAAATAGCCCTGGAAAGTGCGAAAGTCAACCCTAGTTGCAGTACCATATCTCGGCGCCAAGTGGCGCTAGAGCGCCCAAGCCGAGTGCAATGGACTCCCCGCCCCCTTATTAGTATATGGGAGGAGTTTCAAGTAAAACCCACAAAAAACACAAGTCCCACCCACAAAAAACACAAGTCCCACCCACAAAAAACACAAGTCCCACCCAGAAAAAAACACAAGTCCCACCCCCAAAAAACACAAGTCCCACCCACAAAAAACACAAGTCCCACCCAGAAAAAAACACAAGTCCCACCCCCAAAAAACACAAGTCCCACCCCCAAGATCTGGGTAAGTTTTGGGAAAGATGTGGGTGAGTTTTTGGAAAGATCACAAGTCCCACCCCAAAAAATCACAAGTCCCACCCCAAAAAAACACAAGTCCCACCCCAAAAAAACACAAGTCCCACCCCAAAAAAACACAAGTCCAACCCCAAAAAAACACAAGTCCCACCCCAAAAAAACACAAGTCCCACCCCAAAAAAACACAAGTCCCACCTCCCAAAAAAACACAAGTCCCACCCCAAACCAATTGCAATGGACTCCCCGCCCCCTAATTAGTATATGGGAGGAGTTTCAGCTCTATAGGTTAAAGTTTTGGGGGGGCTCATGGGGGGCTCATCATAATATCTCACCACCTGGTGGCGCTAGAGCTCCCAAACCAAGTGCAATCGACTCCACGCCCCCTAATTAGTATATGGGAGGAGTTTCAGCTCTATAGGTTAGAGTTTTGGGGGGGCTCATCATAATATCTCACCACCTGGTGGCGCTAGAGCTCCCAAACTAAGTGCAATCGACTCCCCGCCCCCTAATTAGTATATGGGCGGAGTTTCAGCTCGGTGGGACCCCGGGAACCAGGAGAAATGGGGGGGGGGCTCATGAGCCGGGGGGCTCAAGTTCGCATTTTACCCTATTACCTAACCCTAACCCTAACCCTAACCCTAACCCTAACCCTAACCCTAACCCTAACCCTAACCCTAACCCTAACCCTAACCCTAACCCTAACCCTAACCCTAACCCTAACCCTAACTCTAACCCTAACCCTAACCCTAACCCTAACCCTAACCCTAACCCTAACCCTAACCCTGCCTTTTCACATTCCTTCCTGGACGTTGGGCCTCTTTTAGTGGTCAGTAGAAGGTGGGCCAGTACCTAACCATTTCTGGGGCCTTCGGGCCCCAGATCTTGGATTATTTTCCCCTAAAACCCCTAGAAAATACCCCTGATTTTGGGAAAGTCAACCCTGGAAAATAGCCCTGAAAAAGTGGAAAAATAGCCCTGGAAAATAGCCCTGAAAAAGTGGAAAAATAGCCCTGGAAAATAGCCCTGAAAAAGTGGAAAAATAGCCCTGGAAAATAGCCCTGAAAAAGTGGAAAAATAGCCCTGAAAAAATAGCCCTGGAAAGTGCGAAAGTCAACCCTAGTTGCAGTACCATATCTCGGCGCCAAGTGGCGCTAGAGCGCCCAAGCCGAGTGCAATGGACTCCCCGCCCCCTTATTAGTATATGGGAGGAGTTTCAAGTAAAACCCACAAAAAACACAAGTCCCACCCACAAAAAACACAAGTCCCACCCACAAAAAACACAAGTCCCACCCAGAAAAAAACACAAGTCCCACCCCCAAAAAACACAAGTCCCACCCACAAAAAACACAAGTCCCACCCAGAAAAAAACACAAGTCCCACCCCCAAAAAACACAAGTCCCACCCCCAAGATCTGGGTAAGTTTTGGGAAAGATGTGGGTGAGTTTTTGGAAAGATCACAAGTCCCACCCCAAAAAATCACAAGTCCCACCCCAAAAAAACACAAGTCCCACCCCAAAAAAACACAAGTCCCACCCCAAAAAAACACAAGTCCAACCCCAAAAAAACACAAGTCCCACCCCAAAAAAACACAAGTCCCACCCCAAAAAAACACAAGTCCCACCTCCCAAAAAAACACAAGTCCCACCCCAAACCAATTGCAATGGACTCCCCGCCCCCTAATTAGTATATGGGAGGAGTTTCAGCTCTATAGGTTAAAGTTTTGGGGGGGCTCATGGGGGGCTCATCATAATATCTCACCACCTGGTGGCGCTAGAGCTCCCAAACCAAGTGCAATCGACTCCACGCCCCCTAATTAGTATATGGGAGGAGTTTCAGCTCTATAGGTTAGAGTTTTGGGGGGGCTCATCATAATATCTCACCACCTGGTGGCGCTAGAGCTCCCAAACTAAGTGCAATCGACTCCCCGCCCCCTAATTAGTATATGGGCGGAGTTTCAGCTCGGTGGGACCCCGGGAACCAGGAGAAATGGGGGGGGGGCTCATGAGCCGGGGGGCTCAAGTTCGCATTTTACCCTATTACCTAACCCTAACCCTAACCCTAACCCTAACCCTAACCAGATTCAGACCTCAGGTCTGGATTTTGGATCGTTTTCCCCTAACCCTACACCTGATAATTATTAACCTACATCATCCAACCCCCTAAAACCTACCCCACTTACCTGTGGTCCTGGTCTGATTAAGCCCTCTGTAGGGCACCCCTTCCGGCAGCAGCCCGTTAGGATAGAGCCCTCAATGGCTACCCTGGCCCTGATAAAAAAGAAAAGAAAATAAACAACAATATCCATCATTTATTTACAAATTTACCAATACTCACCACGCTCTCCTCGAGTCCGGTTCGGGTCATCACGCCAGCACGGCCCTGTAAGATAAATAATAAAACAGAGACAAAAAGTCACAGTTATACAAAGGGTAGATAGGTGTTGATTCAAAACCCTAACATTGAAACACAATTAGAAAGACAGACAGATCATGAGACGGTTTTTTTCTGGTTTCTTTGTGGTGGTGTGGGTTGGCATAATTAATATCAATATTATATCACATATACACATATCTATATTAGATAGAAAACAACATAGTTGTGGTGATTTTTGAGCACTGCCTTTTCACATTCCTTCCTGGACGTTGGGCCTCTTTTAGTGGTCAGTAGAAGGTGGGCCAGTACCTAACCATTTCTGGGGCCTTCGGGCCCCAGATCTTGGATTATTTTCCCCTAAAACCCCTAGAAAATACCCCTGATTTTGGGAAAGTCAACCCTGGAAAATAGCCCTGAAAAAGTGGAAAAATAGCCCTGGAAAATAGCCCTGAAAAAGTGGAAAAATAGCCCTGGAAAATAGCCCTGAAAAAGTGGAAAAATAGCCCTGGAAAATAGCCCTGAAAAAGTGGAAAAATAGCCCTGAAAAAATAGCCCTGGAAAGTGCGAAAGTCAACCCTAGTTGCAGTACCATATCTCGGCGCCAAGTGGCGCTAGAGCGCCCAAGCCGAGTGCAATGGACTCCCCGCCCCCTTATTAGTATATGGGAGGAGTTTCAAGTAAAACCCACAAAAAACACAAGTCCCACCCACAAAAAACACAAGTCCCACCCACAAAAAACACAAGTCCCACCCAGAAAAAAACACAAGTCCCACCCCCAAAAAACACAAGTCCCACCCACAAAAAACACAAGTCCCACCCAGAAAAAAACACAAGTCCCACCCCCAAAAAACACAAGTCCCACCCCCAAGATCTGGGTAAGTTTTGGGAAAGATGTGGGTGAGTTTTTGGAAAGATCACAAGTCCCACCCCAAAAAATCACAAGTCCCACCCCAAAAAAACACAAGTCCCACCCCAAAAAAACACAAGTCCCACCCCAAAAAAACACAAGTCCAACCCCAAAAAAACACAAGTCCCACCCCAAAAAAACACAAGTCCCACCCCAAAAAAACACAAGTCCCACCTCCCAAAAAAACACAAGTCCCACCCCAAACCAATTGCAATGGACTCCCCGCCCCCTAATTAGTATATGGGAGGAGTTTCAGCTCTATAGGTTAAAGTTTTGGGGGGGCTCATGGGGGGCTCATCATAATATCTCACCACCTGGTGGCGCTAGAGCTCCCAAACCAAGTGCAATCGACTCCACGCCCCCTAATTAGTATATGGGAGGAGTTTCAGCTCTATAGGTTAGAGTTTTGGGGGGGCTCATCATAATATCTCACCACCTGGTGGCGCTAGAGCTCCCAAACTAAGTGCAATCGACTCCCCGCCCCCTAATTAGTATATGGGCGGAGTTTCAGCTCGGTGGGACCCCGGGAACCAGGAGAAATGGGGGGGGGGCTCATGAGCCGGGGGGCTCAAGTTCGCATTTTACCCTATTACCTAACCCTAACCCTAACCCTAACCCTAACCCTAACCAGATTCAGACCTCAGGTCTGGATTTTGGATCGTTTTCCCCTAACCCTACACCTGATAATTATTAACCTACATCATCCAACCCCCTAAAACCTACCCCACTTACCTGTGGTCCTGGTCTGATTAAGCCCTCTGTAGGGCACCCCTTCCGGCAGCAGCCCGTTAGGATAGAGCCCTCAATGGCTACCCTGGCCCTGATAAAAAAGAAAAGAAAATAAACAACAATATCCATCATTTATTTACAAATTTACCAATACTCACCACGCTCTCCTCGAGTCCGGTTCGGGTCATCACGCCAGCACGGCCCTGTAAGATAAATAATAAAACAGAGACAAAAAGTCACAGTTATACAAAGGGTAGATAGGTGTTGATTCAAAACCCTAACATTGAAACACAATTAGAAAGACAGACAGATCATGAGACGGTTTTTTTCTGGTTTCTTTGTGGTGGTGTGGGTTGGCATAATTAATATCAATATTATATCACATATACACATATCTATATTAGATAGAAAACAACATAGTTGTGGTGATTTTTGAGCACTGCCTTTTCACATTCCTTCCTGGACGTTGGGCCTCTTTTAGTGGTCAGTAGAAGGTGGGCCAGTACCTAACCATTTCTGGGGCCTTCGGGCCCCAGATCTTGGATTATTTTCCCCTAAAACCCCTAGAAAATACCCCTGATTTTGGGAAAGTCAACCCTGGAAAATAGCCCTGAAAAAGTGGAAAAATAGCCCTGGAAAATAGCCCTGAAAAAGTGGAAAAATAGCCCTGGAAAATAGCCCTGAAAAAGTGGAAAAATAGCCCTGGAAAATAGCCCTGAAAAAGTGGAAAAATAGCCCTGAAAAAATAGCCCTGGAAAGTGCGAAAGTCAACCCTAGTTGCAGTACCATATCTCGGCGCCAAGTGGCGCTAGAGCGCCCAAGCCGAGTGCAATGGACTCCCCGCCCCCTTATTAGTATATGGGAGGAGTTTCAAGTAAAACCCACAAAAAACACAAGTCCCACCCACAAAAAACACAAGTCCCACCCACAAAAAACACAAGTCCCACCCAGAAAAAAACACAAGTCCCACCCCCAAAAAACACAAGTCCCACCCACAAAAAACACAAGTCCCACCCAGAAAAAAACACAAGTCCCACCCCCAAAAAACACAAGTCCCACCCCCAAGATCTGGGTAAGTTTTGGGAAAGATGTGGGTGAGTTTTTGGAAAGATCACAAGTCCCACCCCAAAAAATCACAAGTCCCACCCCAAAAAAACACAAGTCCCACCCCAAAAAAACACAAGTCCCACCCCAAAAAAACACAAGTCCAACCCCAAAAAAACACAAGTCCCACCCCAAAAAAACACAAGTCCCACCCCAAAAAAACACAAGTCCCACCTCCCAAAAAAACACAAGTCCCACCCCAAACCAATTGCAATGGACTCCCCGCCCCCTAATTAGTATATGGGAGGAGTTTCAGCTCTATAGGTTAAAGTTTTGGGGGGGCTCATGGGGGGCTCATCATAATATCTCACCACCTGGTGGCGCTAGAGCTCCCAAACCAAGTGCAATCGACTCCACGCCCCCTAATTAGTATATGGGAGGAGTTTCAGCTCTATAGGTTAGAGTTTTGGGGGGGCTCATCATAATATCTCACCACCTGGTGGCGCTAGAGCTCCCAAACTAAGTGCAATCGACTCCCCGCCCCCTAATTAGTATATGGGCGGAGTTTCAGCTCGGTGGGACCCCGGGAACCAGGAGAAATGGGGGGGGGGCTCATGAGCCGGGGGGCTCAAGTTCGCATTTTACCCTATTACCTAACCCTAACCCTAACTCTAACCCTAACCCTAACCCTAACCCTAACCCTAACCAGATTCAGACCTCAGGTCTGGATTTTGGATCGTTTTCCCCTAACCCTACACCTGATAATTATTAACCTACATCATCCAACCCCCTAAAACCTACCCCACTTACCTGTGGTCCTGGTCTGATTAAGCCCTCTGTAGGGCACCCCTTCCGGCAGCAGCCCGTTAGGATAGAGCCCTCAATGGCTACCCTGGCCCTGATAAAAAAGAAAAGAAAATAAACAACAATATCCATCATTTATTTACAAATTTACCAATACTCACCACGCTCTCCTCGAGTCCGGTTCGGGTCATCACGCCAGCACGGCCCTGTAAGATAAATAATAAAACAGAGACAAAAAGTCACAGTTATACAAAGGGTAGATAGGTGTTGATTCAAAACCCTAACATTGAAACACAATTAGAAAGACAGACAGATCATGAGACGGTTTTTTTCTGGTTTCTTTGTGGTGGTGTGGGTTGGCATAATTAATATCAATATTATATCACATATACACATATCTATATTAGATAGAAAACAACATAGTTGTGGTGATTTTTGAGCACTGCCTTTTCACATTCCTTCCTGGACGTTGGGCCTCTTTTAGTGGTCAGTAGAAGGTGGGCCAGTACCTAACCATTTCTGGGGCCTTCGGGCCCCAGATCTTGGATTATTTTCCCCTAAAACCCCTAGAAAATACCCCTGATTTTGGGAAAGTCAACCCTGGAAAATAGCCCTGAAAAAGTGGAAAAATAGCCCTGGAAAATAGCCCTGAAAAAGTGGAAAAATAGCCCTGGAAAATAGCCCTGAAAAAGTGGAAAAATAGCCCTGGAAAATAGCCCTGAAAAAGTGGAAAAATAGCCCTGAAAAAATAGCCCTGGAAAGTGCGAAAGTCAACCCTAGTTGCAGTACCATATCTCGGCGCCAAGTGGCGCTAGAGCGCCCAAGCCGAGTGCAATGGACTCCCCGCCCCCTTATTAGTATATGGGAGGAGTTTCAAGTAAAACCCACAAAAAACACAAGTCCCACCCACAAAAAACACAAGTCCCACCCACAAAAAACACAAGTCCCACCCAGAAAAAAACACAAGTCCCACCCCCAAAAAACACAAGTCCCACCCACAAAAAACACAAGTCCCACCCAGAAAAAAACACAAGTCCCACCCCCAAAAAACACAAGTCCCACCCCCAAGATCTGGGTAAGTTTTGGGAAAGATGTGGGTGAGTTTTTGGAAAGATCACAAGTCCCACCCCAAAAAATCACAAGTCCCACCCCAAAAAAACACAAGTCCCACCCCAAAAAAACACAAGTCCCACCCCAAAAAAACACAAGTCCAACCCCAAAAAAACACAAGTCCCACCCCAAAAAAACACAAGTCCCACCCCAAAAAAACACAAGTCCCACCTCCCAAAAAAACACAAGTCCCACCCCAAACCAATTGCAATGGACTCCCCGCCCCCTAATTAGTATATGGGAGGAGTTTCAGCTCTATAGGTTAAAGTTTTGGGGGGGCTCATGGGGGGCTCATCATAATATCTCACCACCTGGTGGCGCTAGAGCTCCCAAACCAAGTGCAATCGACTCCACGCCCCCTAATTAGTATATGGGAGGAGTTTCAGCTCTATAGGTTAGAGTTTTGGGGGGGCTCATCATAATATCTCACCACCTGGTGGCGCTAGAGCTCCCAAACTAAGTGCAATCGACTCCCCGCCCCCTAATTAGTATATGGGCGGAGTTTCAGCTCGGTGGGACCCCGGGAACCAGGAGAAATGGGGGGGGGGCTCATGAGCCGGGGGGCTCAAGTTCGCATTTTACCCTATTACCCTAACCCTAACCCTAACTCTAACCCTAACCCTAACCCTAACCCTAACCCTAACCAGATTCAGACCTCAGGTCTGGATTTTGGATCGTTTTCCCCTAACCCTACACCTGATAATTATTAACCTACATCATCCAACCCCCTAAAACCTACCCCACTTACCTGTGGTCCTGGTCTGATTAAGCCCTCTGTAGGGCACCCCTTCCGGCAGCAGCCCGTTAGGATAGAGCCCTCAATGGCTACCCTGGCCCTGATAAAAAAGAAAAGAAAATAAACAACAATATCCATCATTTATTTACAAATTTACCAATACTCACCACGCTCTCCTCGAGTCCGGTTCGGGTCATCACGCCAGCACGGCCCTGTAAGATAAATAATAAAACAGAGACAAAAAGTCACAGTTATACAAAGGGTAGATAGGTGTTGATTCAAAACCCTAACATTGAAACACAATTAGAAAGACAGACAGATCATGAGACGGTTTTTTTCTGGTTTCTTTGTGGTGGTGTGGGTTGGCATAATTAATATCAATATTATATCACATATACACATATCTATATTAGATAGAAAACAACATAGTTGTGGTGATTTTTGAGCACTGCCTTTTCACATTCCTTCCTGGACGTTGGGCCTCTTTTAGTGGTCAGTAGAAGGTGGGCCAGTACCTAACCATTTCTGGGGCCTTCGGGCCCCAGATCTTGGATTATTTTCCCCTAAAACCCCTAGAAAATACCCCTGATTTTGGGAAAGTCAACCCTGGAAAATAGCCCTGAAAAAGTGGAAAAATAGCCCTGGAAAATAGCCCTGAAAAAGTGGAAAAATAGCCCTGGAAAATAGCCCTGAAAAAGTGGAAAAATAGCCCTGGAAAATAGCCCTGAAAAAGTGGAAAAATAGCCCTGAAAAAATAGCCCTGGAAAGTGCGAAAGTCAACCCTAGTTGCAGTACCATATCTCGGCGCCAAGTGGCGCTAGAGCGCCCAAGCCGAGTGCAATGGACTCCCCGCCCCCTTATTAGTATATGGGAGGAGTTTCAAGTAAAACCCACAAAAAACACAAGTCCCACCCACAAAAAACACAAGTCCCACCCACAAAAAACACAAGTCCCACCCAGAAAAAAACACAAGTCCCACCCCCAAAAAACACAAGTCCCACCCACAAAAAACACAAGTCCCACCCAGAAAAAAACACAAGTCCCACCCCCAAAAAACACAAGTCCCACCCCCAAGATCTGGGTAAGTTTTGGGAAAGATGTGGGTGAGTTTTTGGAAAGATCACAAGTCCCACCCCAAAAAATCACAAGTCCCACCCCAAAAAAACACAAGTCCCACCCCAAAAAAACACAAGTCCCACCCCAAAAAAACACAAGTCCAACCCCAAAAAAACACAAGTCCCACCCCAAAAAAACACAAGTCCCACCCCAAAAAAACACAAGTCCCACCTCCCAAAAAAACACAAGTCCCACCCCAAACCAATTGCAATGGACTCCCCGCCCCCTAATTAGTATATGGGAGGAGTTTCAGCTCTATAGGTTAAAGTTTTGGGGGGGCTCATGGGGGGCTCATCATAATATCTCACCACCTGGTGGCGCTAGAGCTCCCAAACCAAGTGCAATCGACTCCACGCCCCCTAATTAGTATATGGGAGGAGTTTCAGCTCTATAGGTTAGAGTTTTGGGGGGGCTCATCATAATATCTCACCACCTGGTGGCGCTAGAGCTCCCAAACTAAGTGCAATCGACTCCCCGCCCCCTAATTAGTATATGGGCGGAGTTTCAGCTCGGTGGGACCCCGGGAACCAGGAGAAATGGGGGGGGGGCTCATGAGCCGGGGGGCTCAAGTTCGCATTTTACCCTATTACCTAACCCTAACCCTAACTCTAACCCTAACCCTAACCCTAACCCTAACCCTAACCAGATTCAGACCTCAGGTCTGGATTTTGGATCGTTTTCCCCTAACCCTACACCTGATAATTATTAACCTACATCATCCAACCCCCTAAAACCTACCCCACTTACCTGTGGTCCTGGTCTGATTAAGCCCTCTGTAGGGCACCCCTTCCGGCAGCAGCCCGTTAGGATAGAGCCCTCAATGGCTACCCTGGCCCTGATAAAAAAGAAAAGAAAATAAACAACAATATCCATCATTTATTTACAAATTTACCAATACTCACCACGCTCTCCTCGAGTCCGGTTCGGGTCATCACGCCAGCACGGCCCTGTAAGATAAATAATAAAACAGAGACAAAAAGTCACAGTTATACAAAGGGTAGATAGGTGTTGATTCAAAACCCTAACATTGAAACACAATTAGAAAGACAGACAGATCATGAGACGGTTTTTTTCTGGTTTCTTTGTGGTGGTGTGGGTTGGCATAATTAATATCAATATTATATCACATATACACATATCTATATTAGATAGAAAACAACATAGTTGTGGTGATTTTTGAGCACTGCCTTTTCACATTCCTTCCTGGACGTTGGGCCTCTTTTAGTGGTCAGTAGAAGGTGGGCCAGTACCTAACCATTTCTGGGGCCTTCGGGCCCCAGATCTTGGATTATTTTCCCCTAAAACCCCTAGAAAATACCCCTGATTTTGGGAAAGTCAACCCTGGAAAATAGCCCTGAAAAAGTGGAAAAATAGCCCTGGAAAATAGCCCTGAAAAAGTGGAAAAATAGCCCTGGAAAATAGCCCTGAAAAAGTGGAAAAATAGCCCTGGAAAATAGCCCTGAAAAAGTGGAAAAATAGCCCTGAAAAAATAGCCCTGGAAAGTGCGAAAGTCAACCCTAGTTGCAGTACCATATCTCGGCGCCAAGTGGCGCTAGAGCGCCCAAGCCGAGTGCAATGGACTCCCCGCCCCCTTATTAGTATATGGGAGGAGTTTCAAGTAAAACCCACAAAAAACACAAGTCCCACCCACAAAAAACACAAGTCCCACCCACAAAAAACACAAGTCCCACCCAGAAAAAAACACAAGTCCCACCCCCAAAAAACACAAGTCCCACCCACAAAAAACACAAGTCCCACCCAGAAAAAAACACAAGTCCCACCCCCAAAAAACACAAGTCCCACCCCCAAGATCTGGGTAAGTTTTGGGAAAGATGTGGGTGAGTTTTTGGAAAGATCACAAGTCCCACCCCAAAAAATCACAAGTCCCACCCCAAAAAAACACAAGTCCCACCCCAAAAAAACACAAGTCCCACCCCAAAAAAACACAAGTCCAACCCCAAAAAAACACAAGTCCCACCCCAAAAAAACACAAGTCCCACCCCAAAAAAACACAAGTCCCACCTCCCAAAAAAACACAAGTCCCACCCCAAACCAATTGCAATGGACTCCCCGCCCCCTAATTAGTATATGGGAGGAGTTTCAGCTCTATAGGTTAAAGTTTTGGGGGGGCTCATGGGGGGCTCATCATAATATCTCACCACCTGGTGGCGCTAGAGCTCCCAAACCAAGTGCAATCGACTCCACGCCCCCTAATTAGTATATGGGAGGAGTTTCAGCTCTATAGGTTAGAGTTTTGGGGGGGCTCATCATAATATCTCACCACCTGGTGGCGCTAGAGCTCCCAAACTAAGTGCAATCGACTCCCCGCCCCCTAATTAGTATATGGGCGGAGTTTCAGCTCGGTGGGACCCCGGGAACCAGGAGAAATGGGGGGGGGGCTCATGAGCCGGGGGGCTCAAGTTCGCATTTTACCCTATTACCTTGATGAATAAAAGTATTTTCTAATTTCTTTCCCCCAAAAATAAAAAATAAATTTTTACTGACCCCAAACTTTTGAATGGTAGTGATTAATGTTACAAAAGCTTTCCATTTCAGATCAATGCCGTTCTTTTGAACTTTCTATTCATCAAAGAATCCTGAAATAAAAATTTAAAAAACTGTTTTCAACATGGATAATAATCATAAATGTTTCTTGAGCATCATATTATAATAATTTCATATTATAATAATTTTTAAAATGTGACACTGAAGACTGGAGTAATGATGCTGTAAATTTAGCTTTGATCACACGAATAAATTACACTTTACTATATATTCACATAGAAAACCGCTGTTTTAAATTGTAATAATATTTCACAATATTACTGTTTTTTTGGTATTTTTTATCAAATAATTGCAGCCTTGGTGAGCAGAAGAGACTTCTTTTAAAAACATAAAAAATCTTACCGATCTTAAACTTTTGACCGGTAGTGTATATTCTTTTCTTTTTTTTTGCCTTTATCTGTCATAATACATCAGTACACAATATAACAATTTTATTATAAAAGGATCAATTGTATATTATACAGTATTTTGTTATTTTTGCAAAGTGTACTATTTTCAAACTGTTTTATGAGTTGCATCTTTAACTAGA
The DNA here is from genome assembly GCA_031834385.1 of Semotilus atromaculatus. Taxonomy (NCBI): domain Eukaryota; kingdom Metazoa; phylum Chordata; class Actinopteri; order Cypriniformes; family Leuciscidae; genus Semotilus; species Semotilus atromaculatus. Next base: position 27,580 of record JAULUF010000014.1, read on the forward strand.
ACTAACAAATGTGCAAGTGACTGAATGTACCCAAACAAAATTCTTCATCAGTACACAATAATATACATACCGATATGGTATATTTTATTATTCAAGAAAGAGTGTAAAAAATACAACAAATAGATTGCATTCATATGTTTTATTAACCTGAGAACAGTATGCATTCAACAATTTTGCTTGTATAATTCAGTCCAAAATATTATGAACTAGAGATCTCAACGGGTCGGGTCGGCCCGACAAACCCGACGGGACCCGCGGGTTTAGGCCGGGTTCGGGTAGAAAATATAAGCAAATGACTCGGGTCGGGTCGGACCTCTGGCTTAATTTTTTTCCGCTCAGTGAAAAAAATATTTTTTTATTAATCATCACTGCTGTTCACCATAAATAAAGTCTGGCTGCTGTGTGCAACAGGCATCATGGGGGCAGACCTGATGGCGCTTCGTGTATGCCTTTAGCCTGGATAAGAAGATGGAGTTGGTGAAAAGTAAACTTGCAGGTGAATTCACCGTCGCTACTAGGTCGCTACTACAGGAGTGGTAAAATCAGAGGTCTGGAGAGTGTTTGGAGTGGTGCTGGATTCTGATGGAAATTCTACAGGTTATGTGCAATGCTCAAAATGCAAGGTGCTGATGAAATATGACAGCAAAAAAACAGGGTCGTCCAGCGTTTTTATTATTGTGTGAAGATTTTATTTAAGGCATATTTATATAGCCTACATATTTAAAGTTTATTGTTTGTTGTTTGTATTGTTTGTATTGTTAAAAGGCGTAAACATTAAAGGTTGATTTGAATTCCCGTCTGCTGATCATGATAATACATGATAAAAAAAAACTTTGAGACGTTGAAAAAAAACACAAAAAAAACCAAAGGCGGCGGCGTCGGGCCGCGGGCCGGGTTCGGACAGATAATTCATGTTGATGCGTCGGGTTACATCGGGTCCGGGCTTTAAAAGCCACGGGCCAGGTCGGGTCGGGTTGCAATTTTCAGGCCCGTTGAGAACTCTATTATGAACAAGGTCTTTTGCTGGATTCGAACCCACGTATTGAAGAGTACCTGCAATAGGAAACAGTGTAATATAAATGCAGGATTATTCAGCACATAAACTTGTATCACCAAGCAAACATTAGAAAAGTAGTCTCTCTAAAAGTCTCTTCCTATTTTTTCTCCTCTCTCTTTTTCTTCCCTTCTTCCACGTATTTAATGGATTATTGTTCCCCAGTTTATGATCTGAGAGTAACTGCAGTCATGATATCATCAGTTCAAGATCACTGTCAGAAGTTTTAAAGTGTTTAGAGTTTAAGAAAGGCTTATTGTGTCTTTCACCTAAAGGTTGTTTTACAGTGTTCATTGGAACTGTAATCATATTGCACACAAAAGGACTCTTATTTTGAAAGAGCGACAGACTGACTTCATTTTTGAGGAAGTGCTCCAGCTGCATCGCACAGTTCAATGACAGGAGATCACCGGGGACTGCACGTGCCTGTTTTCCTGCTGCTAGGTATTTTTATAATGGGTCAATAATGGCATAGATATTTACATGTAAGTTAATTCTTTCTTTTGATTATATAAATAAGAATTTATTTATTTTAAAAATGAATGAAACTACGAAGCAAGGAAAATGCACACGCACTCTTGCATTAACTGTGTGCTCTGCAGCCATTGGTGGCACTTTTCAGTATGGCTATAATATTTCTATCATTAATGCACCCACATCTTATGTTCAGAAGTTCATTAATGAGACCTGTATGAAAAGATGGGATACAGCTCTTGAGCCTAGTCAGGTGACACTGATATGGACCATTATTGTTTCCACTTACTCACTCGGAGGACTTTTGGGATCCCTGCTTGCTGGCCCAATGGCTATTAAGTTTGGACGGAAAGGTTCCCTGCTGTTGAACAACAGCTTTCTCTTTCTGAGTGCAGTCCTGGCTCTGAGCAGTCGCTCGGCTGGGTCCTTTGAGATGATCATTCTGGCACGTCTGCTTGTGGGGGTCAATGCTGGTGTTAGTATGAACGTCCAGCCCATGTACTTCGGAGAAAGTGCACCTAAGAACCTGAGAGGTGCTGTTGCCTTTTCTTCGGCTGTTTTCACTGCTCTAGGGATCCTGATGGGCCAGATAATGGGTCTGACTGAAGTTTTGGGGAGTGAGTTTCTCTGGCCTTATCTACTGGCAAGCAACGCTCTTCCCGGACTAGTGCAGCTGATCACCTTGCCCTGGTTTCCAGAGAGCCCGCGTTACTTGCTCATTGACCGAGGGGACAGAGAGGCGTGCAGTCAGGCCCTGAAACGCCTCAGAGCGTGCAGTGTTTTCACTGAAGAGATGGAAGAGATTCTCCAGGAGCGGGCAGGAGCGGGTGATGCCCATGCCAAGACACTGTGGGAACTGATCCGAGACAGAAGTCTTCGCAGGCAGCTCTGCATTGTAATGGCTGCCAGCAGTGCCATGATGCTGTGTGGAAATGATTCCATTTACTTCTATGCCTCCTATATCTTTCAGGAAGCCGGTATTCCAATGGACAAAATTCAGTATGTCACAATCGGCACGGGTGCCTGTGAGTTCACCTCCGCTTTGGTCTGTAATCTACTGATCGAGCGTGTCGGACGCAGGTTACTCCTCGCAGGCGGGTATCTGTTCATGGCTTGCTGGGCAGTGGTCTTCACTGTTGCTCTCTCGCTGGAGGGCAAAGTGGCCGGCATGCCGTATCTGAGTATGGCCTGCGTGTTTGCCTACATCTTCAGTTTTGGCATGGGTCCCGCAGGAGTCACCGGGATTCTCCCAGGCGAGCTCTTTGACCAACTGACACGTCCCGCAGCTTACATGGTTGCCGGATCCATGATGTGGCTTAATCTCTTCATCATAGGAATGGCGTTTCCATTCATAGTTAATGGCCTGGGACAGTTCTGCTTCATTCCCTTCTGCGCTGTTTGTGTGGTTGCTGGTCTTTTTATCAGTTTCACTTTACCTGAAACCAAAGGGAGGACACTGGCAGAGATCACTGAGGAGTTGAATAAGAAAGACACAGCTAATGGACATCCTAAATATAGTCAACAATCGCAAAGTCTGACTGATCCACCAGAATGCCTAGAGATTGAGAAGATCTGAGTGAAATCTGGCTTAATTCTGCTTTTACTTTTTTCATCAGTTTTACTTTTTTATCAGTGTGACTCTATAATTGTTTTCCAACTTGTTTCTATTTTGACACTCATTTTTTGTTTATTAATTTATTCATCATTTATTTAAAATTAGTGAGAATGGCATACGTTTTTCAAAACTCTATGAAACTTACATGAATACAACAAAAAAAAATACAGGTTGATGTATAATTTATTTTGTTTTGTTTTTACATCAAGGTAATGTCACTGTCACTATCTCTTTCTTAATGGTTTTACTTTCTGCCGTGACACAGTTTGAGCTGGATTTGATGTAAAAATGTTGCATTTAAGTCCTTATTTAATCAAACAAGGTAACAAAGTTAAATTTTATATTAGTTTACCTTTATTACTTATTCTATCAGTCTTTCCCCTTCCTCCTTATATTTTAATGTTGAAAATCAGCTAGAAATACAATACATGCAATTGTAAAAAACAATGCATGTTGGAAACGTATGTACAATTTGATTCTCTATTTCAGGGATCCAGTTTTTAGTTGTTTGGTTGTTTTTATTTTTTTACTATTTCCTAGAAAACTTGAATCTTCATGCCTGCAAAAGTGAAATGCAATTTGCACTTATGTATTTACCTCATTCTGTGTCTCCAATGTAAAATTGTTCATTATTTATAAAAGAGTTGCTACTTTTGAAAGCCACACCCAAAGAGCAGTGCACTATATTACTCTGTTGTCTTGCGTTTGTCAGAGATCAGGACAGTATGAGATCTCTCTATGAGAGATTGCAAGTTATTTGCTTGCTGTACCTGCAGATGGCACTATATCACCATCAGTGTTCTTCTGTCTGTACTGTTTGGTCTTCTCAATCAACCAAAACAAGAATATTCACAGCATGCAATTGTGTTTAGATGTAAAAGAAGACAATCAATATCAACACAAAATAACCTTAATTTGTGCCTTAGAGATTCACATATGTTCTGCCTACTAACCTGCCTAATGTAATCTACAAAGTAATATAACCTATATTCAACCAACTGAAATGGAATATTCTATCCAAATGTATTGAATTGCATGATGATTAATCATTTATCCTAATTCTTATAATTCATGTGTAATAACTTTGTTAAATCAAAATGCTGTTTTTATGAGGGTATATTCTGTTCAGTTTGTAGCTAGTAAAAAAATAAGTTGCTTGATGAACGAGTCTCACTGTTCCATCCATTGATGATTGAAATTATTAAGCTTTTTACATGATAAAATAATACTTTGCATGTCATTGCAGTCAATGTGTAATATTGAATTCACACTGGTGCCTTCTTTGACAGCTAAGGGACTACTTGTACAACTACTTTCACATTCTACTTATTACATCTCGGGACTGTCCAGCGTTCAGCTGTCAGAAGGTGCCTGCAACGATCTACAATAGGCAGATTAATTTAATTAATCTTAAACAGTAATGCACACTGCATAGAGGAGAATAACTTTTTGGGCATAAACATGTAAGTAGTCAAAAGACTGACAATGAAAAATGAGACAGAAGAGTTATTAAAATATTTATTTCAAATAAATAAATGTTCGTACTGATGTTATTCATCTGTTCTCACACACTTCAGCGTCGCGGTCACTAGTTTAGACGAGGACTGACCCGTGTACTGTATTCTCATGCCTGACCCGTGTACTGTATTCTCATGCCTGACCCGTGTACTGTATTCTCAGATTCTCATGCCTGACCTGTGTACTGTTTTCTCATGCCTGACCGTGTACTGTATTCTCATGACTGACCAGTGTACTGTATTCTCATATTCTCATGCCTGACCCGTGTACTGTATTCTCATATTCTCATGCCTGAGCCGTGTACTGTATTCTCATGACTGACCAGTGTACTGTATTCTCATATTCTCATGCCTGACCCGTGTACTGTATTCTCATATTCTCATGCCTGACCCGTGTACTGTATTCTCATGACTGACCAGTGTACTGTATTCTCATATTCTCATGCCTGACCCGTGTACTGTATTCTCATGCCTGACCCGTGTACTGTTTTCTCATGACTGACCAGTGTACTGTATTCTCATATTCTCATGCCTGACCTGTGTACTGTATTCTCATGCCTGACCCGTGTACTGTAACCAGTCTTTGCCATTATTAGCTATTTCAACAAAGTTTCCTCCAACTTAGATGAATGCACCAAAAGAGTTCAAAGGAGAGTTTGTTTAGAGAGTGTTGTGACTGTGGTGGCTTATTTGTCACATTTATGTGCCAGTCTTTTTCTTCAGCAATAAAAAAGGTGGACATTCTCAACTACTTTTCATAGCCAAGACTTCAAGAAAACATCATTGCTGTCAAAGTGTGACATCTTGCCCCACTTTCCCCAATTAGATATGTGATTAACATATTTAACTGATTATAGCTTATATGATTATAACTATAGACACACAACAAGGCACAATCTAATGGTCTCTAATGACTGCATTGCGTAAAGCTTCCTCCTTGTCATTTCTGACTTATAACAAAAAACAAAACAATGTCTAAAAGCTGCTATGTGAAAAAGTGTACAGCAAACAAGCTAAAAAAAAACAGAAATACATTTTTATAACCTGTCGACCCCCAAAAAATAGTATTTTAAGGACACAAAAGTGGATACATGCACTTGAGACAGAGCACAACGTACGCACACTGGAGGGGAACGTAATCGGCGACAGGATAGCTTAGCTTACAGAAATATAATATATAAAACTGACATTTGGATATTTGACTTACCAGTGACAAAATGTTTACTGCACTCGTAGTGAATTTTTTAACAGGATCACACAATTTACCCATTCGTTCAAGCCTGTATCCACTTTTGTGTCCTTAAACTTTTAAAAAAAATTTGGGGGGTCGAAAGCTTGTAAAAACTTATTTCTGGGTTTTTTAGCGTGTTTGCTGTACACCTTGTGACATAGCAGCTTTTAGGCATTTTTTTTATTTTTATAAGTCAGCATTAAGCCAGCTTCTCACAATGCAAAGACAATGGAGACCGTTGGATGGTTTCCCCCGGTGTGGGTGTGGTTTTCAGATTATGACGCGTGTCGCTCTATTTCAGTGTGTGCCATGTGAAACATAAAGCCAGGGGCCTTTGCAAAGGTCAGCAGGGTTGAGGTGTAGACAGAAATAAAGCAGCACTGATTGGAACCATGTAGAAATGGAAATGCATATACACACAAACACACACACCACTGCTCTATTATCTCTTGCTTTTTGGTTGTTTGCTGTGCATGTTAAGTTAGAGTAATTTCCCCTTGCTGAGAGCTGCCTTTCTTTGTGTTTTATTACGGAAATATGGAGTTACTGATACACTAAAAGCACTTCGCAGAAATCCATTATGAGCTGTGACCTTTTGCTAACCTTCTTTGAAACCTTAAAAGAGCACAAAGCAAGTAAAGCCTTGGTTGTGTTTATGTGTGACCTTGAGTCGCTGTTATTATGCTGATATCATGGTGACCTTGATGTATCGATGTGTGTCTGAGCAAGATTATTACAGAGTGTGTGTGTGTGTTTGTGTGTGTGTGGGTTGGTTTATGTGATTTATGAGGACACAAATTTGTATAATGACATGTGTTTTACACTGGTATTACAACTTATGGGTGGTTTATGAGAACACTTCAAAAGTCCTCATAAATCAATTTGGCTTAAAAAACATAAACAATGTTTTATTAAAAAAATGTAAAATGCAGCATGTCTCCTGTGATGGGTAGGTTTAGGGATAGGGGCAGTGTAAGGGGATAGAACAGGGCCGGCTCTAGCAATTTGGTTGCCCTAGGCGAGAATAATTTTTGCTTTCATATATTAAAAATAATGAGTATTTATTTAACTAAACAAAAATGCTCTTATAGTCACTCCAAAACTTCAACAAGCAAATTATGACTTGAACTGTAATAAATTGTTTATACAAATGCTACAAAGAACGTTCAAGGATATTTAAATCATCCTACATAGTTGCATTGTACAAATACATTTTATCTGCCCGACCATGTAACTTGTAGTACATAAATGACAATTACTACCACCACTACTATTATTACTAATCCATTAGGCTGCTACAAGGCTAGGGGGGTTCGGGGGCATGCTCCCCCGTAAGAACATTTTGTGGATTTTAATGTTAAATTAATCAATCTGGTGAACTTTGAGAGTTCAAAATTAAAAGCTCCAACCCATATTAAGTGTTCAAATTAAACAAAGAAAAAAATCAAACCTCTTTTAGTTAGTGTCTGTCTACATTACATAATAATAGTTATAATATTAATCCCATGATAATACCCATAAAATAAAATCCCAGCGCCGCCGATTAAGCAAAACAAAACGAATGGGCTATTTCTATTTTAGCCCCCGGCCGCTTTTTTGCTTTGTCCATCTTTTTCGACGACAACTCACTACTCGTGCCTGTTTGCTCAGCGCTAACGGCGCCCGCGCCCGCTCGCGATATTATTGGAGGGGGGTCCCTGTCAAAATTCTATGATGAAATCTTATGAGGGCGCCTACTCCACCGCCAAGGGGCGTTTAAATCGCATTTAAAGCGCTAAAACCAGCTGTCAGATGTTTTCGCGCCACTCCCGGTTGCTGAGCAACGCGCGTGAGTTTGACAGCTGCCTGTCAGTCAGAGGTGACACAGTCGTTTTTTAGGATTGTATAATCTAGTAAAAGAAATGGACAAATACAAGCAGTGTGTGGACAGTGCACAGTAAAAGTGTACAGCGTGTGCGCAGCTTTCATAACATTTAATTAACTTTTTTTTTTATTCTGCAATTTTGCGCCCCGTCCAGCAGATGGCGCCCCAGGCGGCCGCCTGTGTCGCCTGTCGGCAAAGCCGGCCCTGGGATAGAATATATAGTTTGTACAGTATAAAAACCATTACGCCTATGGAGAGTCCTCATAATGCTGTTGCACCACTGTTGTGTGTGTGTGTGTGTGTGTGTGTGTGTGTGTGTGTGTGTGTGTGTGCTTACAGTGTATTAGTGTAGTCTTCTGTAAAAAAGTAGTAAATAATAAATGTTTTCCTATGTATAAGAAACAATAGATCAAATATATAATGATAAAGTGAGAAAATGGTAAGAAATAGATTGCTGTTAGATAGCGACTAACCCTAACTATGGACACATCAGATTTGTCTTTCTATTTTATTAGGATCATATTTTAAGATATTTCAGTGCAAATTTCTTCAAACATTCATTTTAGTCTGGACTAGGCTTAACCCTTATCTGTGAAACCAGGGGTATGTATTTGTCACGATGCGCTCCACGACGCCTCCTCCTGGCCTCACCAGATCACTCTCTCCTGAGTTCTAGGACTTCACTTCCCATCACTCCCGTCTCTAATCACCTCCTTCCATCCCTGTCTCATCTCCATCATCACTGCCACCTGTTCCCACTCAACTCCCCTTTATCTAGACCTCTCTCCCCTTTGTTCCCTGCAAAGTCTTGTTTCTGCCACGGCGTGCAACTCTGAGCAATCTTCCATATCTCTGTGTATTCCTGGCAGTGATGGGCAGATCGAGGCTTCGTGAAGCAATGAAACAGTTGAACCAAATGGTTCATATTGTTTCGAGGCTTCGAATCAATCCGACACCCGTCTCCACGGTGACACCTAGTGGTCACTTGCAGGTGTTGATCTGAAACAACCTTGACAAGCCATGAATTTTTTTTATTTATTTATTTTTTTATTGTACTTTTCTAATATGTGAATCTTGTAACCTATAGGCTCCTCACTGTGCATAATGTTATTTTGGTCCTGCAAAATGAATATTAATAAAATAAATCAAGCCACAATGTCTCACTTTTTTACATATTTTTATTCAAAAATATTAATTTCTCTGCTGTGGAAGGACTTAGCCTACTTCTTTTTTTACAGATAATTTCTCCAGCCTTTGAAAAAATCCTCTCACAAGGGACACTTGTTGCTGGCATGCAAAGATATTTTTTAGCTAGGACATACAAATGAGGAAAGATTAGCCTACTGCTCTCTCTTTCCAGTAAGTTAGTGGATCATGAGTTCTGGGCAAATACGCATCGTTGGTGTATTTTTTTACTTCCACTGTGGCATCAGCTGTAGCATTGTGTATCCTCTGGGTTTGATGGATACGAGTATCAAAAAGTTCCCATAAACTGTCCTGTCCCATAAACCTAACCCTGTATCTATAATCTATCTATGTATTTATATAGGCTATGTAGCCTATCTTTAATCTATCTATATATGTATCTATCTATCTATTAATCTAACTGTCTATATATATTTATATCTATGTATCTATTAATGTGTCACTATATGTATACTCTGTGTCTCTAGCCTATCAGTCAATGTGTTGTGTAAATTTAAATGTAAGCCTAAATATAACTAAACAAATCGCACTATAAATGTCACTATATCACCAAAAATCCGCTATCTCAAAACCAAACTCCTCTCACAAAAACCCACAAGGTCAATATGCGTTGATTTCACTTTTATACAGATGTGCGATTGTGTGGTCTGTTTCCGACCGTGTCAATCAAACGCTGATTCGGCGGATCACACCTGATGAAACACTTGTGAAACACTTCGAGGCTTCGTTTGGCCATAGTCACGTGACATGGGTGTTTTGAATCACGCTTCGGATCAGTGTTTCGAAACATCTGCGCTTCGGGATCTTGCAAAGCTTCGGAACGACTGTTTCGTGTCAGCCATCCCTAATTCCTGGTTCCTCGATTCTAGCCTGTTTCCCCGATTACTCTGTGAACGTTTGCCGCCTGCCTACGACCCTTGCCTGGTAACCACTCCGAGTTTGGACTGCCCCTGTATATTTCACAGCCCTGTGCTTTCTCTGTTTCTGTCTGTTTGTGTTCATCATTAAAGTTATTGCACATGGATCCAAACGCCTCTGAGTCTGACTCTTCATCACAGTATTACATATATATAATTATTAATTTAATGAGCATTTATCCATTTAGTCATTAGAAATGTATGCATAGGCATATAAATGTATTCAATTTCTGTACTCACTAACCAATGAGTTCATCTGACACTTAGCACTGACTTTATTTGCATAAATTGAGAGATAGCAGTGTAGATAGCAGCCAAGCTTAATGATATTCTCAAGTGGCTTACAAAGTCTTTTCAAATTCAGTGAGGTTGAGCGGAGACAACATGCTTCTCAGTAAAAGGGGCTTTTATGGTCTGTTTTTGTCCCTGTCAGCTGCTGTGTTGGTGTTGTGGCTTCATTGCTTCAAGAAAAGACAGCAAGCCGCCTAGGTCTTAGAAGAAGAGCATGCGTTGATTGAAGCAAACCGAAGATCAAAGAAAGGGAGATCTGTTCAGCCATCAGGATTAGACAGCTGCAGTTTGTCACAGTATAGAGACAAAAAGGCAATTCAACCATGAGCAATAGTTAACAAACGCAGAATCCACTTATTATGCATCTCCTGAATAATGAAATGCGTAGAAGATGAATCTGGTTTGTCAGAATGAGAAGAGATTTTGTTGTAAAAATATATTTTCTTCTCCCAGTTTGCTATGCAGAGGACACTATAAGTAAACCATCTGTTGGTTGGTTTCTCTGAAAAGAAACTCTGGTCCTGTGAGGCTGTCATACGTTGCTGTTTGATCTGACCATCAACATGAACTCAACCAATGGCTTGGGTCTTGGGGCAGGACCAGAGGTCGCGTTAGACTTGTCCTAATTCCTGATAGACCTGTTGTCAAGATTCCACCAGCCTCACTCACTCCTCCCACTCGTTCACTCACTCCTCCCACTCACTCACTCACTCCTCCCACTCGCTCACTCACTCCTCCCACTCGCTCACTCCCTCCTCCCACTCGTTCACTCACTCCTCCCACTCGCTCACTCACTCCTCCCACTCGTTCACTCACTCCTCCCACTCGTTCACTCACTCCTCCCACTCGTTCACTCACTCCTCCCACTCGTTCACTCACTCCTCCCACTCGCTCACTCCCTCCTCCCACTCGCTCACTCACTCCTCCCACTCGTTCACTCACTCCTCCCACTCGTTCCCTCACTCCTCCCACTCGTTCACTCACTCCTCCCACTCGTTCACTCCCTCCTCCCACTCGCTCACTCCCTCCTCCCACTCGCTCACTCCCTCCTCCCACTCATTCACTCACTCCTCCCACTCGCTCACTAACTCCTCCCACTCGTTCACTCCCTCCTCCCACTCGTTCACTCACTCCTCCCACTTGTTCACTAACTCACTCCTCCCACTCGTTCACTCCCTCCTCCCACTCGTTCACTAACTCACTCCTCCCACTCGCTCACTCACTCCTCACACTCATTCGCTCACTCCTCCCACTCGCTCACTCACTCCTCCCACTCGTTCACTCACTCCTCCCACTCATTCGTTGTACCCTGAGTTCTGATCACCATCACCTGCACCTCATCATTCCACCTTCTTTATGTTCAACCCTCCTTCTCACACTCATTGTCTGGTCTCGTCGATACATGACACACAGACTCTCCTATGCTACTTACCTGTCATCCATTGAACCTTCTTCTTATCCCTCTCCATCGTATGCCTGCTGCGGTCATCAGCCATCGATCATCCCCTCCTCTTTACAGAGTGAAATAAACATTAAAGAACATTAGAAAATATGTAGAAAGACACAGTCCAATTTACCGAAATCCGTATCATGTCTCTCATGTAATTGCTTATTCTGTGTTTCAACTGCAGAAAGATGGCAATAAATCAGCTTGTAAACAATGATAAGCCATTTGTGGACCATTAACTTGATAGTCAGAAAGAGCGCACCTGCCGCCAAGTGGACAGGGGTGAGAATTACACTTACAAGGTACAATCCTTGTAATGTGTCAAAATGACGGACGGCAGATTTTTCCGACAAATCACAGATGAGGTGGATGTTGGAGGAGACCTGTTTGAAAATTCATTATTTTGCAGTTGTGTTTGGTGATGCTATGTGGCACAGAAATTACACATCTCATAGATTGTTCTAGCAGGGTTGTATGGTCAGGTGAATTAGAAGACGTTTTTATCTATAGCTTTACACAGATCTAAATAAATTTTTTTTTTAAAAGCAACAAAAATGCATCCTGCCTATTATATAAGGAGAGTACACAGTATATAAAAGTACAGCACAATGTGTAGCTAACCATGTGAATGTCCAAAATTCAAACTCATGCAGAAAAAATATTTAGAATTTAAAGCATAGTTGGACATTCCTAAAATAGCATATGTGATTGAATGAGAAATAGCCTAATTTAAAAGCTCCATGAGAGGAGTGTGGAGCAAATAATGTATTGAAACTAAACTAAGGGGAGCTTTTCAATTTCAGCTAATGGCGGAGGTCTATGAAAATAATAACCAACACAAATAGGGGTCAGAGCCCCTGCAGATGTACCATGCTTTGTTTTCTGACAATGATAATGACAGCTTATCTGTAATATTTGCATTAGTCTAACCAGTGAGAGACAAATGTAGAGAGCATGTATTACGTGATGCTCACAAGTGCAACTGCAGGTATAATGGAAGGCTAATTATGTTGTATGATGGCTAATGTGGGAAAATTTATCTATATAGTTTCACTAATGATGGATGAAGCATCCAGGTCACATAGCAGCATAAAATCAGAAAAAAGAAAAAGAAAAAAAAAAGTAAATTTTTTAAGCACAAATTACCCCAAATTCATATAACTGCAATGTGTTTTCCGTAAGGGTTTTTATCAGCATAATAAATCATGTACATGTATGATGTGTCAGTACTATTAATCATTTAAATTGAATATCATTGTATCAAATAACAAAGTGTAGCATTACAATGATGAGGACTGTGGTGGTGCGGGATCGGGTGTGAAGGCAAGAGAATGCAGAAAGCACACAGTAACAAAAACAATTGAGTGATAGTGAAATCTGAGCCAGAGGTGAATCACTTTTATATTCAGCTGATTTGTAAATGCAATTTGTTGCTTTACTGATTCAAAGAGATGTCTTCAGAAGTATGGGGACTCACTTAAAAACCTTTTAATTTAATTGGCTAATTAGCTTTTTGTGGCGCTGTAGCAGACGAGATCGGGACAGAAGGAGAAAAAAAGAGGAAAAAATCCAGTCTAGCAGCTCCATACTGTATAATGGCCCAGGCTTGACAGGTGAGGAGTGAGAAGTGAGGAGACCGACTGCCAACCCTGAGGCTGGGCTGATTAGATCAGGGCTTGTATGCACTGGGATTGGGAGCGATCATCGTTGTTTAACCTGTGAGAAATCACTACACCAGCCCGGGAACTCATCTATTTCTGATGCAAGTGAGAACCTGACACATTTCACACATCTTACAGTTCTACCAGAAAGACTCGGGAGAGAAGATACTTTACAATTATGAATTTTATTAACAGCTCAGCAAGCCATATATGCAATAAAGTTCTTTGGCGTAGGCCCCGTCCGTAACTCGCGATCCGAGGGTACGGATTCTGCATATCCTGCCTGAAGATGAAGGCAGGGGCGCAGCCGACCCTCCTTGCGGTATTGGAAGGGGCCGACCTGGTGATGGTGGGAAGGATGGAGCGAAGACCGTCTTGGTGGAGGTCGGGAGGATGGTGGTAGGTGAAGCGTAAGCATCTGCGAACTCAGACGAGTGTAAGTAAGGATCTTTTATACTTCACGTATTAGAACGCGATTGGATAGATGAGAAGGTAATAAATGACGTAACAATTGAGTCTTCCTGGCAGAACTTACGCTACGCTTCCATTTCTACCAGAAAGACTCGGGAGAGAAGATACTTTACAATTGTGAATTTTATTAACAGCTCAGCAAGCCATATATGCAATAAAGTTCTTTGGTGTAGGCCCCGTCCGTAACTCGCGATCCGAGGGTACGGATTCTGCATATCCTGCCTGAAGATGAAGGCAGGGCCCAGCCGACCTCCAAGAATGGGTGGAAGAATAATTCCACTGGACGGAGCCCACCCCCAAAGAACGTAAAGAAAAGTGTACCCACCAGCCCTATATTATGTAGTTCCTAAAATAGAAGAAAGAAAAGAGTTAATGAACAGCTGGTAGACATGGATGTATCAATTACCATAGACAGTAAGATATTATAGAGTTCCATCGATATCGTCGTGGGACAGTAACTCTACAATCTATAAAGTAAAACATGCTTTTACTTATATGAAAGATACTTTTCTGCTGCTGAATTACATGATACATATACGCATTTGCTGATGCTTTATTTATTTATTTTAAACTCTGCGCCGTGCTGAGAAGAGGCCGCAAAGAGCCACACAGAACGAGGCCTGCAGAGCCACACAGAGACAAGGCCACGCTGAGCCACAGAGACAAGGCCACGCTGAGCCACAGAGACAAGGCCACGCTGAGCCACAGAGACAAGGCCACGCTGAGCCACATAGAGACGAGGCCACGCTGAGCCACATAGAGACGAGGCCACGCTGAGCCACAGAGACAAGGCCACGCTGAGCCACAGAGACAAGGCCACGCTGAGCCACAGAGACAAGGCCACGCTGAGCCACAGAGACAAGGCCACGCTGAGCCACAGAGACAAGGCCACACTGAGCCACAGAGACAAGGCCACGCTGAGCCACAGAGACAAGGCCACGCTGAGCCACAGAGACAAGGCCACGCTGAGCCACAGAGACGAGGCCACGCTGAGCCACGGAGACGAGGCCACGCTGAGCCACAGAGACGAGGCCACGCTGAGCCACAGAGACGAGGCCACGCTGAGCCACAGAGACAATGCCACGCTGAGCCACAAGGAGACGAGCCACGCTGGGCCACGCGTAGATGAGGCCACGCTGAATCAGAGACAAGGTCACGCTAAGCCACGCATAGACGAAGTTCGCTGAGCCGCTAGGCCGCTAGTGCTGCGCATAACGAAACACGAATAGAGCCGCTAGGCTGCCGAAGCCGGGCCCTTAAGGACCGTATTGCCAGCAATGGCGCAGGGGCGAATTATTCAAGCTAAGACTATCGCCAGATAGATAAAGCATGACACCACCACCAGTAATTGCGTAGGAATTTACCTGAATCGTTACTGCAGTGCTTGCTGAGCTTCGAGAATGATCTTAAGATCGGGTCTTATGGAAGACTCGAATGCAGAGGAAGACCATCTGCCCAGGATCTTGATAGCAGCGGTAGAAACGCCACGTTCAGCTGCTGTAGTGGCTGCGCCAATACTGAATGAGTGGCCGGTATACTGGGAAGGGGATAGACTGCAGTTTTTGAGGACAGAAACTAAATGAGACCTGAACCAAGCTTTGGAAAGAGGAGCTCCATTAGGTAGAGAAAATAGGGGGGAGTGATCTGAAGATTTAGGGCGGATTTTAAGAAATCTAAGCATAGATGAGAAGGGACAGAAACTATTGCTAATTTTAGTAATAGTGATTGAGAAGCCAGAACCTAAAGAGTCATTTTTGGAGTATTTGAGAAAGAGTGTAAAGAAATTAGGTGAGAAGCGCAAGTCAGAGAAAGAAAGACCGCGGACGGGATCAAAATGTTTAGACGCTGAAGCGAATTCCCCTGGGCGCATAAACCCGTAGAAAGCAGTTAAAAACACTGCTTCTAGCAAAATGTTAGAGTATGCAGAAAAAAGCCCATTGCGTACGGAAAGAATTAATCTTTGCAATAAAGGTAAAGTAAAAGGCAACCGTTTATCTGGAGAATTCGTAGAGGATTTAGCTATGCCTTTGAGCAGTAATCGAACGGGAGAAGCAGTGAAGAGACTTGGAAAATCGGGATTAAAATATTTTGCATAAAATTGAATGCCAGCGAGCAATCTGCGGATGGAGGAAATTTTTAAGTTGCGATTTTCTAAATTAAAAACGAGAAAAGAGCAAACGGTCGTAATCAAGATAGGGAATAGAGGAATCTGAAAAGAAAAGCAAAACATTAGAAAAGAAGACCAAGCGGAGGTGTAAGCTTTTGAAGTAGAAGGAGCTAGTCCTTTAGACATGTAATGTCTAGCTGATCTTTGCAAATCGGCTCATTTAGAATTGTTGCTGATAGGGGAGGGCAGGGCGTTGGTTCCGTATTGGCCGAAGGGCAAAGCCATCTGAACGTCTGAAAACGAAAGCAGGAGAGCGCGTCAGCAATGACGTTGCAATGACCTGGTATATGAGCAGCCTTAATAATGAAATTGAAAGAGACTGATTGCCAGATTAAGCGTCTCAGAAAAGGCATGATCGCCTGGCACGATGATCTGCCTTTATTGATTATGGCAACAGTGGCTTCATTATCGCAGAACAACAAGATGCGTTTCCTTGACCACGCTGAACCCCAAATTACGCTGGCTAAGACTAAAGGATAAATCTCGTAGAGCGCGGAAGAAACGGAGCCTGATTTTGTCTTAGGGAATTCGTTTGGCCATTTCTCTGCGAACCATTGCCCTTGAAAGAAACCACCGAAACCGATAGATGGGGCAGCGTCGGTAAATAAATGTAGGTCTGCGGATGATTCAAAAGCATCATTATAAAAAAAAGAAATGCCGTTCCAATCGTTGAGCAACAGGGTCCAAAATTTGATATCAGACAAACACCCATCATCCAACTGGATCGGATCACTTAATTTTTGGACGGAATGGGCCAGAGTTAGTAACCGAGAAATAAAGGCTCTTCCTTGTGGAATGATGCTCATAGCAAAATTTAGGTGGCCGAGCAGAGAGAGCATGTCGCGTTTCGTAACGCTGCGTAGGGAGGAAAAAAATTCCAGGAACGACCTGATCCTTAGAAGCTTCTCTTGTGAAAGGGAAGCTTGCATTTGGACGGTGTCGAGGGAAATACCTAAGAATTCTAACGAGGTAGAGGGGCCCAAAGTTTTTTCAGCGGAAAGGGGGACGCCGACGTCGCTGAAAATCTGTTTGAGAATATCGAGAATAGAAGATTGGGAAGATGGAAAATCAATAAGCAAAAAATCGTCTAATAAATGCAAAACGAAAGGAAGCTTACAGACGTTCAGCAGAATCCAGCAAAGAGCCTCTGAGAGACTGTTAAAGATATGCGGGCTACTTCTGCAACCGAATGTGAGTCTCACAGCGAAAAAGAATTTCGAATCCCATTTAATTCCGAAATACTGCCAATCAGAGGGGTGAATTGGCATGGTTTTGAAAGCGTCGGTAATGTCAGCTTTAGCTAGCAAAGCACCTTGACCGGCTAATTTAATTAACTGAATAGCATTATCCACGGTAGCGTAATGGAGAGAAAAAGGTGATGGGGGAATGCATTCGTTAACGCTTGCTACGTTGGAGGAATGTGGAGAAGACTAATCGAATATGAGACGTTTTTTGCCAGAATATTTGCGAGTTGCGACGCCGATGGAATTAATCCGAAAAGGAGAAAAATGAGGAGAAGTGAAGGGGCCAATAACATATCCTTTATTAACCTCTTTGTCAAGAAGAGCTGAAACCACGTCGGGTTCGTTTCTAGCAGGTTGTAAATTTTTTGCAACAAAAGAGGCAGAAAGATGTGAAAGGATGCCCACCCGAAATATTGATAGGAGTAGATGGATGTTTAATCAGAACTTTTTCCGAATTGGGGCTTTCCCTCGGGGTGCAGGTTTGTACCGGCGTGGACAGACGGATTTCGGGTGTGGATCCTTGCAAAAACTACAAATGTGAGCAAATTTGCAATTAGAATAGGAACAGACAGCCTCGTTGAATTGAATACATAGAGGTACACCATTGAAATCAGTAACAGGGCGACCTCTGCTGATTGACGAAAGTCTTACATTTTCAGTACCATGGACGGCGCCTGGATCATTGCTAGCGAAGGCTTTAGGGCAGAATGGAGCTTTGTGACCATGAGCACTACAAATAGCGCAAACCAAGCTTTTTTGGCCTCCGAAATGGCGGACGAGCAGTTCGGTGTCAGTAACTGACCAGTCTAGCCTTGTATTGTAAAGAGCGATGAAGGAGGCGGATTTGGCAGAGAAAGACTTGTGGTATTCATAAAATAAAGTGCCCCCGTATCTTTGGTTGAAATCTGCCATCATGGTTAGATAAAGATCTAACTCTTCCCTTCTGTCGGGGTAAACTTGACATAGAATATCTCTGTAGATGCTAAAAGCAATTACAAATTCGCCAAATGAAAGATTATTCTGTAACCGCGGGTCGGAAGTTTTAAGGAGTACTGCCACGTCACCACAGTCAACCATTTTTCTGTCGGCAGCAGGCGAAGGAAGCAGTAAGGAAGCAAGGTTAATGTCCTTACCTTGTACAATGTTAGCTCTTAGAGAGTTAGATATTGTTGCAGCGGCTGGAGAGACAAAACGCCTACCGAACGCTTGTGCTGGAGCTGCTGTGGAGAGGTTGAAATTAGAAGAAGCCGGCGGAGCGGAGACATCTTGGAAAGGCGACTGAATAGGAAGTAGAGGAGCTGGCAGGATAGCTGAAGTCGAAGGCACGCTTGGAAGGTTGCTTAACCCAGGAGGACACAACTGTGGATTAACAGAAGAGTTTATGACCGTATCTGCGCTGGAATGAAGGTTGGTAAAGGAATGTTCGAATTTAGTCATTTTGGACTGCAAGCTTATGACTGTTTGAGAGAGGCTTTGAACGGCAGAGAGGAGCTGAAAATTCGTATCAGTAGACTCGTTGGTCTGTGGAGAAGATGTTACGAGGGCAGGCTGCGATGCTCTTTTTGCAGGAATAGGTGAGGAAGATTTAGTGGTTCTTTTCCTTCCGGTTTGGCTAGTTTTAGCTGTCGATGTCGATGCTTTTGGAGTCGAGGAGATAGAAACAGGTGGATTGCCCAGAGTGTGCTGGGCAAGGAGAAGTAGATCCTCTCTTGAAAGGCCTTGGTTAATTGGTATACCAGCGTCTTCAAGAGCTTTGACTATGTTTTCGGAGGACCACTGCGCCCATGGGGAAGAACGGCACTGGATGCGCGAACTTCGCCGAGCGGACATAGGAGATGGCAGGACGATTCCATCGTCAGAATCAGAATATTCACAGACGATGTGCGATTCTTGAGACATTTTGGTCGGCTACTGAACGCGAGCAATTAGGTGAAGCGTCAGCATCTGCGAACTCAGACGAGTGTAAGTAAGGATCTTTTATACTTCACGTATTAGAACGCGATTGGATAGATGAGAAGGTAATAAATGACGTAACAATTGAGTCTTCCTGGCAGAACTTACGCTACGCTTCCATTTCTGTCGGGACGACTATCGTCAAATACGATTGACAGTTAGCATACAGTTAGGATTGGCGGTATGGTTCTGTTCTGGGCAAGGGTTAGGGTTAGGGTTACCATATGCCAATATCCCCCAACACAAACTGCCAATGACTGACGCTGATAGAATGGTTAATACATGATGTTAGTGGCATATGTATAGGTTAGTTGCACTATAGTTCTAATGTAATGGGGGAAGCATCACCCCAGCTGGAGCAAGCAAGGACACATTGCAACAAGCATGTTGCTGTAGCCAATTTAATAGTGTATGATATCTACTGAGGGAAGCTTACACCCCTAGCGGCAGCAAAATCTGATTCAACAAGTATGTTGTATAAATCGCGGAACTATTGCTAAAACTAGTGCAGTTTGGCAGGGGAAGCATACACCCTGCAGCAATAGCTCCCACTTGCGGCAACAAAACTGATTCAACAACCAAGGCTGGCCAAGGCAAACAGTGCATTCAGCAGACTATACGGACGTGTCTGGAACAACAATCGATCGTGTCTCCTGGCGGCACACAGTCCATCAGGCCACCTGCCTCTTTGAAGATACCTGCAAGGCCAGTATGGAGGACATAAGGAAGAACCGCATCCCCTCAGCACCCATCCTCGACCAGACTTTTACCTGCAGTCGTTGTGGCAGGACCTCCCTGTCCTGCATAGGCCTTGTCTGCCATCAGTGTGCCTGTAGAAGACGTGGATGTCCTTCCTAAATCTTCGTTCGCGAAGCCAAGCCTTTAAAAATTGCTTTCTCAAAGCACTTTACAGGCAAACATAACAACAGAGAAAACTACATGATCATGGTCTGGTCATGAGATCACTACTTGCGCAGGTCTGGTCCCGAGATCACTACTGCGCAGGTCTGGTCATGAGATTGCTACTGGGCAGGTCTGGTCCCGAGATCGCTACTGCGCAGGTCTGGTCATGAGATTGCTACTGGGCAGGTCTGGTCATGAGAACGCTACTGTGCAGGTCTGGTCATGAGATTGCTACTGGGCAGGTCTGGTCATGAGATCGCTACTGCGCAGGTCTGGTCATGAGATTGCTACTGCGCAGGTCTGGTCATGTGATCGCTACTGCACAGGTCTGGTCATGAGATTGCTACTGGGCAGGTCTGGTCATGAGATCGCTATTGCGCAGGTCTGGTCATGAGATCGCTATTGCGCAGGTCTGGTCATGAGATCGCTACTGGGCAGGTCTGGTCTTGAGATCGCTACTGCGCAGGTCTGGTCATGAGATCGCTACTGCGCAGGTCTGGTCATTAGATCGCTACTGCGCAAGTCTGGTCATGAGATCGCTACTGCGCAGGTCTGGTAATGAGATCGCTACTGCGCAGGTTTGGTCATGAGATCGCTACTGCGCAGCTACTGCACAGGTCTGGTCATGAGATCGCTACTGCACAGGTCTGGTCATGAGATCGCTACTGCGCAGGTCTGGTCATGAGATCGCTACTGCGCAGCTACTGCACAGGTCTGGTCATGAGATCGCTACTGCGCAGGTCTGGTCATGAGATCGCTACTGCGCAGGTCTGGTCATGAGATCGCTACTGCGCAGGTCATGTCATGAGATCGCTACTGCGCAGGTCTGGTCATGAGATCGCTACTGCGCAGGTGTGGTCATGAGATTGCTACTGGGCAGGTCTGGTCATGAGATCGCCACTGCACAGGTTTGGTCATGAGATCGCTACTGCGCAGGTCTGGTCATGAGATCGCTACTGCGCAGGTCTGGTCATGAGATCACTACTGCGCAGGTCTGGTCATGAGATCGCTACTGCACAGGTTTGGTCATGAGATCGCTACTGCGCAGGTCTGGTCATGAGATCGCTACTGCAGAACTGCTACTGTTCGGACGCTCCAGCTCACTGCTCCGCGCTTTGCTCTATCACTTTTATATTTTTTGCTCTATCGCTTTTATATTTTTATATTTTATCTCCTTTCATCACCTAATTTTAACTTCAGCAAATCAGCACAGTGCTCAAACACTTGGATTACAACAAAAAAGCTGAATTATTTTATCCGACCAGCCTCCCACTGAAAGCTTACATTCCGGGGAAGAGAAAACACAACAGCCTACATTCAATAGGATAAGAGAAAATGTCTCTTCTGGAATCTACTTGCTGCACTAACTGCCACAGACTTTAACAAAGGATTGTAGTTCTTGAAACGAAGTTATTTGTGGGACCACCAAGCCAGACGGAACACACAACAGAGCTTCATCATGGACCTCAGCATACAGCCGGTGAGTCCCCTGAATCTAGTGCTCCTCGACAGGCCATACTGAGTGTAGAGAAACAAACCGATCGACTTACACATCGGTGGCACAAACAGGGAGCGAGACCCAAAGGCACTCGAGACATCAGATTGTCACGAGTATCACATATTGCCGCAATAGCATCCTCTACCCCAGAAATGGCTATGACAAGGATTGCAAACACTAATCTCCTACCACCGCCTATACATCTTGAGAACAGATTTGAAGTATTAATGAATGTAAATGAGGAATTCCCAAATGTGATGAATGTGATCGAACACAGACTGAATCAGCCAGTGGCTAACACTGATGCTAACTGGTGCTCAAGGTCGAGCAGACAGCGGCCCTCAGCTCAGAGCGCAGCCGAGCACAGGACTCTGATAGTGGGGGACTCCATAATTAGAAACATTAGTAGCAGGGATACAACAACATGCTGCCTTCCACAAGCAACAACTTCTGATGTAAACAGGGAACTTGAGAACATTCTGATGAAACATAAGACTGCAAATCGACTCATCATTCATGTGGGGAAAAATGATATTCATAAAGAGCAGTCAGAACTCCTTAAGAAACACTTAAAACACTTAAAAGAAACACTTAAAAGACTGAAAGTTCAAACATTCATCAGCGGACCACTCCCAGCAAGAGGAACAAACAGGTTTTCACGGTTGCTTGGGCTAAATACATGGCTCCAAAAAACCTGCAATATAAAAGGAGTAAACTTCATTGACAACTTTAATCTTTTCTGGAGTCAGAGGCAACTGTTTCAACAGGATGGCTATCACCCAAACAAACTTGGTTCAAGAGTGCTAAAGGACAATATCCACTTCTCCCTCAATCATCCTTCTGCAGTGTGTGCCAATCCACTCAACCTGAATAGCACACACACACCTGGACACAGTATGAATGACCACAGGACTTCACTTCAGCACCTGAATGGACATGCGGTTGACACGTCACACAAGGACAATGATAACACCACTCAGCCACAACAACTTCTGCTCACGGACACAATCTCAGCTGAGCCCTGCCCACAGAGCTCACCACAGACAGATTGTGACATACTAGAACCGCTCCAAGATTCAGCACCCAAGGACGACTCTCTGGAAAACCAGGACAGCACATTACAGCCTCTGATAACACCAGAGAAACAGCCCCTCTCCCCAGACACGCTTTCCCTATCTCCAGCATCTCCACAACATCTTCTGTGTTTCTCAGAGAAAATGGAAAAACTAGTGTTTGCTGGAACCAAACTATCTGCAAGCCCCCAGATATCAACCAAAAAACGTCAGGCCCCAAAACCACCAAAGCCTGCGGGCCCAGCTCGCCCTCCCCCTCCTGCTGTGAGAGCTCTTCGGCCTCTGCCACAACGCCAGGGCCCACTCCCTCCTCCATCGGCTCGAGGTGAACCCAAAACAACTGATACCAGCTCTCAGTGATATGTGTCGGGTCCCCGCTATGATAACAGTAACTTTCTCAAATGTTTACAGAACAAGCGGGAACCCAGTGTGCCTGTATCTTTCTCCATTGCTGTTCGATTACATGAAAGAAAGTCTAAGGCCTTCAAAAGCCGTACAGCAAACCCATCAAATCTGGTGCCTATTACACGCCAAACTAAGACTGCTGTGGGGACAGAAAGTAAGACCGTTAAGTTAGCATTTTTAAACATCCGCTCACTTAAAAACAAATCACTTCTAGTCAACGACTTCATAACCACATACAACCTGGATTTTATGTTTCTGAATGAAACTTGGCTAGAAGACAGCTGCAGTGCAACAATCCTGAATGAAACATCCCCTCCTAACTTTACTTTCATGAGTGTCTGCAGAGCGGGTAGGAAAGGAGGGGATGTAGCTGCTCTCTTTAAAGATGTCTATCAATGTAAGCAAATATCATTTGGTAATTACCCGTCTTTCGAATATCTGGGTATTGTGTTAAAAGGTGCTCCACGCATTTTACTAATCATTGTTTACAGGCCTCCAAAATACTCTTCAGCCTTTGCTGAGGACTTTACAGAACTGCTATCAACAATTTCCTCAGAGTTTGACTGTTTTGCTATTGCTGGAGATTTTAACATTCACATAGATAATGCAGAAACCAATATGGCAAAACAAATCAAAACTGTTTTAAAAACTTTTGATCTGATTCAGCATGTACATGGACCGACACACAATCGTGGACACACTCTAGATTTACTTATCAGTAAGGGTCTAAACATTTCATCAATTGTTATTAAGGATGTAGCACTGTCTGATCATTTCTGTATTTTCTTTGATATATTGAACTCTCCTGCAATTGAAGCTAGGTCTGTGTCTGTCAAGAAGAGATGCTTAAATGATAACACTAGTGTGCTATTTATGAAGGCTATATCTTTAACACCAAGCATATCTGCTGACTCTGTTGATTTTTTCCTTGATTCTTTTAACTCAAAAGTTAAAGGTGTAATTGATGACATTGCTCCTGTGAAAGTCAGGAAGAGTGGTAGACAAAAAGCACCTTGGAGAAACTAAACAGCAGTGCAAAATATGAAAAGAAAATGCAGAAAAACAGAGCGCATGTGGCGGAAGACAAAACTTGTAGTCCATTATAACATCTACAAAGACAACATTCATGCTTTCAATATGGAACTAGGCAAAGCTAGACAGACTTTCATCTCAAATATTATAAACACCAACTTAAACAACACACGTACTCTTTTTGCTACTGTAGAGAGACTGACAAACCCCCCAAGTCAGATTCCCAGTGAAATGCTCTCAGACAGCAAGTGCAGGGAGTTTGCTTGCTTCTTCTCTGAGAAAATTAATAATATCAGAAAGGTGATCAGCACATCCTTAATGGCGGCGCGGTCAGACGCAGCGGCTGCTCCGGGTCCCAAACACGGTGCTTTTATGTCTTACAATGTCGTTTGTTCGTCTCCAAATAGTGTAAAATCAACGCAAACTCACAAGGAACTCACTCCAAAACAAATATATGATCGCCAAAGCCTTTTGGATATCGCCAACGCGTACACACACCAACTCTCGTCGGCGGTTACTGAGAAGTTACGAGGCCTTTGTTTACTGCTGGAGCCGCACCTCGAGACCGCAGCCTCGCCTACTGACGCTACCCATACAAGGCAGCGTCGCAAGCGGTGTGAGAGAGGACGGAAGCGTGGTAAGCGTGGAGGTATACGAGCTAGGCTAAGGGCCAACCCCACAAGACCGGCTCTTCCAACACTCATGCTCTCAAACGTTCGCTCTTTGGAAAACAAACTGGACTTAATTCAACTCAATCGGTCTACACAGCATGAGGCAAGGGATTGTTGTGTGTTTGTGTTCACCGAAACATGGCTAAACGTCAACATCCCGGACTCCGCCATCCAGCAGCACGGGCTAACTAGCTACCGAGCAGACAGAGATTCATCACTATCTGGTAAGACCCGCGGTGGTGGCTTGTGTGTGTATATCAACAAAGACTGGTGTAACAATGCTGCAGTATTATCAAATTACTGTTCATCGCTGGTGGAGTTTATGGTTGTGAAGTGTCGACCGTTCTATCTGCCGCGGGAGTTCACGGCCATTGTTATTGTTGCGGTTTACATTCCCCCATGTGCAAACGCTAAAGACGCGCTTCGTGAACTGTATAGCGCCATCAGTGAACAACAAACAAATTACCCCGACGGCTTCTTTATCATAGCCGGTGACTTCAACCACGCAAACTTAAAGACAGTTCTGCCAAAGTTCTACCAACACGTGAACTTTGCAACTAGGGGAATCAACACACTGGACTTAATTTACACAACAGAAAAGAATGCTTACAAGGCTGTACCCCGCCCCCACCTTGGGTACTCGGACCATATTTCTGTTATGCTAATCCCTGCATACAGACCACTTCTCAAACTTGCCAAACCGGTTAAAAAACTCTTGACAATTTGGCCAAATGATGCTACCTCAACACTACAAGACTGCTTTCAATGCACAGACTGGAACATGTTCAAAGAGGCAGCTACCTACAACAATCACACAGACCTGCATGAGTACACTGAAACTGTGACTGCCTACATCAAAAATTGCACTGATGATGTGACAGTCACCAAGATCATCACCACACGTGCAAACCAGAAGCCATGGATGACAACAAAGGTTCGTGGGCTGCTAAAGACCAGAGATGAAGCATTCAGATCAGGAGATAAAGCAGCCCTCAAAAGAGCAAGAGCCAACCTGTCCTGTGGCATTAAAAATGCAAAACGGTCATATGCCCAAAAAATCAACAAACACTTCTCCGACAGCAGAGACACACGGAGCCTGTGGCATGGCATTAAGACCATCACTGACTACAAGCCTCCGCCACAGGCTGATGATGATGATACATCCCTCCCCGATGCACTCAACCACTTTTATTCACGGTTTGAAATGCAGAATGACATACCTGCACAAAGACTGCCCATACCGCCCAACGACCGGGCGCTCTGTCTGTCTCCAGCCGATGTAAGGAAGTCCTTATCTAGGATTAACCCACGCAAGGCTGCAGGTCCCGACAACATACCTGGCCGTGTTCTGAGAGACTGTGCTGCTCAGCTGACAGATGTGCTTACAGATATCTTTAACACCTCACTGCACCAGGCAGTCGTCCCCACATGTCTCAAATCCACAACAATCATTCCGGTACCAAAGAAATCACCTGTGTCCTGCCTAAATGACTACCGTCCCATAGCACTGACTTCAATTATAATGAAGTGCTTTGAGAGGTTAGTCATGTACAATATCAAAGCTTGCCTCCCCAACACTCTCGACCCGCTTCAGTTTGCATACCGTCCAAACCGCTCTACGGACGATGCAATTTCCTCCACCCTCCACCTGGCTCTAACCCACCTAGAAAATAAAGACTCCTATGTTAGAATGCTGTTCATTGACTTCAGCTCGGCATTCAACACAATTATTCCACAACAGCTCATAAATAAACTAAACCTGCTGGGCCTCAACAATTCCCTTTGTAATTTGATCCTGGACTTTCTTACTGGAAGACCTCAGTCAGTCCGTGTCGGCCACAAGACCTCGAGCACTACCACACTTAGCACAGGTACCCCACAAGGCTGTGTGCTCAGCCCGCTGCTCTTCACACTGCTGACCCACGACTGTACTGCCAAGTTCAGCTCCAACCACATCATCAAGTTTGCTGATGACACGACAGTGGTAGGTCTCATCAGCAACAATGACGAAACGCCATACAGAGAGGAAGTGGCACAGCTGGCTGAATGGTGTGGCACTAACAATCTATCCCTCAACATGGGAAAGACAAAGGAGGTCGTGATAGACTTCAGGAGAAACTCGGTTGACCACCTCCCATTGGCCATCGACAGCTCGACTGTGGAGAGAGTCAGCAGCACTAAATTTCTGGGGGTGCATATCACAGAGGATCTTACCTGGACCACCAACACCATGTCACTCTCCAAAAAGGCACAACAGTGCCTACACTTTCTCCGCCGGCTGAAAAGAGCAAACCTCCCTCCACCTATTCTCACCACATTCTACAGGGGCACCATCGAGAGTGTGCTGACTAGCTGCATCACTGTTTGGTAC
This sequence comes from Semotilus atromaculatus, assembly GCA_031834385.1. Classification (NCBI taxonomy): domain Eukaryota; kingdom Metazoa; phylum Chordata; class Actinopteri; order Cypriniformes; family Leuciscidae; genus Semotilus; species Semotilus atromaculatus. The sequence continues at coordinate 54,645 of JAULUF010000014.1, forward strand.
GGGAACTGCAGTGCTGCTGACCGCAAGACCCTCCAACGGACAGTGAACACAGCTGCAAAGATCATCGGTGCCCCTCTCCCTTCTATCCAGGACATTTTCCTTACACGATGCTCCAGCAAAACCAACAGTATCGTTAAGGACTCCACCCATCCCTCCCACAGTCTCTTCCAGCTCCTACCATCAGGAAGACGGTATCGTAGTATCAAAGCCCGCTCCGCCAGATTGCTCAACAGCTTTTTCCCTCAGGCCGTGAGGGCCCTGAACTCAAACTACACCCTCTGAAACCCCATGAAAACCCCCACCTCCTGAAATATACTAAGACACTTTACAAACTATGCACTAGACACTTTACACACACTGCTGCGTGTATAAAAATAGACTCAGCATTGCAATTATATTTATGTACATTTTCATGCTTTACTGTACTGTTCCCCAACCAGTGGCTTGACAAACAATGTTTATGTTTATGTCCGTTATATCTTTGTATGTTTGTACTTATGTAGCACCGTGGTCCTGTGAGGCACGACATTTCGTCCCACTGTATGTTCCCACATGTAGTGGAATGACAATAAACCTCAACTTGAACTTGAACTTGAACTTGAGTTGCGCTGGGGTCCGACAGATCAGACCACAACCTGATAAAGCAGTTACTATGTCTGATTTTAAAGAAATTGATTGCAAAATTTTAGAAGAAACCATACAGCACCTTAAAACATCAACCTGCGCCCTTGACGCACTTCCCACATCTTTCTTCAAGAGTGTGTTAAACAGCTTAAAAGCAGATCTTCTAGAAGTGGTAAATGCCTCACTTCTCTCTGGGAGTTTTCCAAACTCCCTGAAAACTGCAGTTGTCAAACCCCTCCTAAAAAAGAGTAATCTGGATAAGACTATTTTAAGCAACTATAGACCGATCTCAAATCTTCCTTTTATAGGCAAGGTAATTGAAAAAGTTGTCTTCAATCAGCTGAACAAATTCTTAAGCTCGAATGGATACTTTGACAATTTTCAATCTGGTTTCCGATCACATCACAGCACAGAGACAGCGCTCATAAAGATAATAAACGATATTCGCTTAAAAACTGATAAAGGCAAATTATCAGTGCTGGTACTACTCGACCTCAGTGCTGCATTTGACACTGTCGATCACAACATACTTCTTGACAGGCTGGAAAACTGGGTGGGGCTTTCTGGGATAGTCCTAAAATGGTTCAGAAAATACTTAGAAGGGAGAGGGTATTATGTGAGTATTGGAGACCATAAGTCTGAGTGGACGTCCATGACATGCGGAGTCCCTCAAGGCTCAATTCTTGCGCCACTCCTATTCAACCTGTACATGCTCCCAATGAGCCAAATAATGAGAAAGAACCAAATCTCTTACCACAGCTATGCAGACGACACACAGCTCTACTAACGACTAATGACTACAGCCCCATTGACTCCCTGTGCCAATACATTGATGAAGTAAACAGTTGGATGTGCCAAAACTTTCTTCAGTTAAAAGACAAAACTGAAGTCATTGCGTTTGGAAACAAAGATGAAGTTCTCAAGGTGAATGCATACCTTCACTCTAGGGGTCTAACAACTAAAAATCAAGTCAGGAATCTTGGTGTGTCTCTAGAATCAGACCTTAGTTTCAGTAGTCATGTCAAAGCAATAACTAAATCAGCATATTATCATCTGAAAAATATTGCAAGAATTAGATGCTTTGTTTCCAGTCAAGACTTAGAGAAACTAGTGCATGCTTTCATCACCAGCAGGGTGGATTACTGTAATGGACTCCTCACTGGCCTTCCCAAAAAGACCATAAGACAGTTGCAGCTCATACAGAACGCTGCTGCCAGGATTCTGAGCAGAACCAGAAAATATGAACACATCACACAAGTCCTCAGGTCTTTACACTGGCTCCCAGTTACATTTAGGATTGATTTAAAAGTATTATTACTGGTATATAAATCATTCAATGGCCTAGGACCTCAATATATTGCAGATATGCTCACTGAATATAAACCCAACAGATCACTCAGATCATTAGGATCACGTCAGCTAGAAATACCAAGGGTTCACTCTAAACAAGGAGAGTCCGCTTTTAGCTATTATGCCAGCCGCAGCTGGAACCAGCTTTCAGAAGAGATCAGATGTGCTCCTACAGTAGTCACATTCAAATCTAGACTGAAAACACATCTGTTTAGCTATGCATTTACTGAATGAGCACTGTGCCACTGTGTGTCCGACTGTTTGTACTGTATTTTATTTAATTTTTTTATACTAAACTGTTTTAATTATTCTTATTTCTGTTGATTATTTTAATTTCTTTATTCTAAACTGTTTTAATTATTCATATTTCTTTTGATTATTTTAAATTTCTTCTATGTAAAGCACTTTGAATTACCACTGTGTATGAAATGTGCTATATAAATAAACTTGCCTTGCCTTGCCTTGCCTTACTGCGCAGGTTTCATGAGATCGCTACTGCACATGTTTGGTCATGAGATCGCTGGGGCATATAAAGGGTGTATTGGTGAGGGAGTGCAGATGCAGCGAGTCAGTACTCTGGTGATTGTGAACGAGTGGGCGTCCTGGAGATTTAGGGATGATTGGGGCTGTGACGGTCTGGCTGACTGTGACAATTAGATCATCAGATTAAAAAAAAAAACATCATAATGCACATGATAGGGAAAATAAATCAATAGTGCATGCAGATTACTTGGCGTCATCCGCTCAGAAATTTTATAATACAGTAATAGTAAAATAAGAATACTTGTAGTCAACAGCAAGTGGCAATTCTCAATGTATTGTGTTTTTATTCCTTATTTTCAGTTAATTTTCAAAACCTTATTTTCAAAACTAAAAAAATCTAGATTCCTAGGGTCTCAACGTGTGTATGCACAGATTTGATCTTAGAGTGTGCGTATGCTAAAATCCACGCCAACGTTCATATTTATAAAAAAAACGTTTTTCGACATGAAGACGTCACCCAAACACTTTACCTTGTGCAGAGCAAATCTTGCTGTCGCCATTCTCTTTTTTTTTATTTTTTTTTTATTTTTTATTAAGCAAGCAATACAAATACAAATAAATACATAAGAAAGGGGAAAAAAAGGAAGCAAAAAAAGAAAAAAGAACGCAACAGTGAACAAAAAACAAAAACAAAAACAAGTATCGGACAAACAAAAATAGTTGATGACAAGCAAGATTGCATAATACAAGAGAAAACAAGTGAGCCAACAAATAAACAAATATATAAACAACATAAAACAGAGGGCAATGCAGATAAACCTGTCTACCTTACATACACATATAGACACAAGCACATACATACATACCCATATGCATATACCTATACACACATACATACATACACACACACACACACAAAAAAAAAAAAAAAAAAAAACCATTACCTCAATAAATGAAATAGAAGATAAGAGGCATACAGAGTAAAATGAATATAGATGGGAATAAATGAAAGGGAGAAAAAACAAAGGGAAACCAGAAAATATAGAGATTGAAAATAGGGAGGGTGGAGAGTTAAAATGGCTATTGCATGTTTGATTGATTTCCCTTGAGTGTGGACATGCACCTTTCACTCCTAAATGTCTTTTAACACCAACGCGCATTGGCTGGACCTTCCGGATCATTAGTACATGACCCGGACACGCCTCTGCCTGCACTTGGATAAGACTGTTTTAGGAGGTGTCTTAGAGGAGTTAAGCAAACCACATTGGCCAGACCTACCGAATCACTGGAACATGATCCGGTCGCGCCTCTGCCCGTGCTTGGATGTAGTCATTATTATTATTATTATTATTTTTAAATGACCATCCAGTAGTAATCATAAGGTATGCATTTTAAGCCAGGTGTCATATATTTTCCCAACCTTTCTTGGTCTTATGACTTTGTTGGAGGGAGGAAGAGGGGGTGGACAAAAAAATAATAATAAATAAATAAATAAATAAATAAATAAATACATTTTTTTAAAAATGGCTGTCGCCATTCTCAAGTAAAACATTTGGATGTTGACTGGAGATATTTTATATGTCAATGACATTAATTAGTCTCCATTTACAACACTGTATTTTTTGTCTCAGTTTTGATAAAAAAAAATTGTGACTTAATTTAATAAATACACTTTAGAATTATTTGTATGCATATTTAACTAAAATAATAGAATCATATTTAACTGAATCTTAACTATATTTTAGATGTCATAATGTATTAAATATGGCTGTTAGATCAGTTGGTGTAGTTTAGGGAGGGTGAGTAGGGAAGTCTATGGTGAGGGAGTGTGCCAACAGTCTGCTTCGAGGAGAACGGCCATAAACACTACACTCCTCGCCATCTGGACCAACAGTCCGAGAGGAGGACACACTTGATCTAAACAACTTAGAGGACTATACGAGACTGGCCGTCGAAAGATTTTCAGGGTCACCGAAATGTTGAGATTAATAAACTGTTTTGCGGTACAGAAAGAGCCTGTGTGTGATTGAAGGAGTGTGAGTGTGTTTTTCCATTCAACAATACTTGCCATTCTCTCTCTCTCTCCCTCTCTCTCTCTCTCTCTCTCTCTCAATTAATCAAATTAAAGCAGGCGTGATGAGTGCTGTGGTAATGCTCAAGGAAAGTAGACTTATTTCCAGTATATATCAGGTATAAACAACACTTTAATATTTTTGTTATTTTTGGCATACAACAAAGAAACAATTTACTACTACTTTTTGCTTGGTTTCAGGCTTTTACTGCACTTATTACATTTGATTTGTTGTTACATCTGAATGATCAATTATGGCATTGAATAGTGGCATTGACAGTTTCATGGTCATTATGCAGAAATATGTCACTGCTAAAACTGTATGTTGCACCACTGTCCATGCTTTAATAATGTATTGGAGCAAATATACACCTTTTGGAGGTGCAAGTTAGAGAAAAAATATCTTTATAGAGGAAAAGTGTAACTGCACATTTTATTTTTTCCGACGTTTCGGCAACAAGCCTTTGTCAAGGTACAACTCTGACAAAATGAAGAACATCATAAATAGAGTCAACAATTACTCACAGGTGAAAATAATGATATCACAATCAGTATTGAATAATTTTCTATTAGTGGTTAACAAGCTAACCTGATGGAGTTTGCGTTAGGGTCAGAACTGAACTGAACTAGATGACGACATCACTGTTTTTTGCAGAACTGCATTATAGATTAAGTTAACTCATTTAATAATTGATGATCTTTACAATGGACCTGAATCAACACTGAACTGACTTTCACTGAACAACAGCTGTTATCTCTGTAAAGCTGCTTTGAAAAAATCTGTATTGTATAAAGAACTAAAGACATAAAGGTGACTAACTGCAGCTGGATCCTGGACTTCCTGTCAGATAGACGTCAGATGGTCAGAATCGGCAACACCATCTCCTCCTCGCTGACCCCCAACACTGGTGCTCCAACACCATCCCCTCCTCGCTGACCCCCAACACTGGTGCTCCAACACCATCTCCTCCTCGCTGACCCCCAACACTGGTGCTCCAACACCATCTCCTCCTCGCTGACCCCCAACACTGGTGCTCCAACACCATCTCCTCCTCGCTGACCCCTAACACTGGTGCTCCAACACCATCTCCTCCTCGCTGACCCTCAACACTGGTGCTCCAACACCATCCCCTCCTCGCTGACCCCTAACACTGGTGCTCCAACACCATCTCCTCCTCGCTGACCCTCAACACTGGTGCTCCAACACCATCTCCTCCTCGCTGACCCCTAACACTGGTGCTCCAACACCATCTCCTCCTCGCTGACCCTCAACACTGGTGCTCCAACACCATCTCCTCCTCGCTGACCCCTAACACTGGTGCTCCAACACCATCTCCTCCTCGCTGACCCCCAACACTGGTGCTCCAACACCATCCCCTCCTCGCTGACCCCCAACACTGGTGCTCCAACACCATCTCCTCCTCGCTGACCCCCAACACTGGTGCTCCAACACCATCTCCTCCTCGCTGACCCCTAACACTGGTGCTCCAACACCATCTCCTCCTCGCTGACCCCCAACACTGGTGCTCCAACACCATCTCCTCCTCGCTGACCCCTAACACTGGTGCTCCAACACCATCTCCTCCTCGCTGACCCTCAACACTGGTGCTCCAACACCATCTCCTCCTCGCTGACCCCCAACACTGGTGCTCCAACACCATCTCCTCCTCGCTGACCCCGAACACTGGTCCTCCAACACCATCTCCTCCTCGCTGACCCCCAACACTGGTGCTCCAACACCATCTCCTCCTCGCTGACCCCCAACACTGGTGCTCCAACACCATCTCCTCCTCGCTGACCCCCAACACTGGTGCTCCAACACCATCTCCTCCTCGCTGACCCCTAACACTGGTGCTCCAACACCATCTCCTCCTCGCTGACCCTCAACACTGGTGCTCCAACACCATCTCCTCCTCGCTGACCCCCAACACTGGTGCTCCAACACCATCTCCTCCTCGCTGACCCCCAACACTGGTGCTCCAACACCATCTCCTCCTCGCTGACCCTCAACACTGGTGCTCCAACACCATCTCCTCCTCGCTGACCCTCAACACTGGTGCTCCTCAGGGCTGTTCTCAGCCCACTCCTGTACTCCCTGTCCACATACGATTGTGCAGCTACACACAGCTCCAACGTCATCGTCAAATTCGCTGATGACAACACGGTGGTAGGCCTGATCACGGATAAACATGAGACGGCCTACAGAGCGGAGGTGCACACACTGATAACATGGTGTCAGGAGAACCACCTCTCTCTTAACATCGACAAGACCAAGGAGCTGCTGGTGGATTTCAGGAGACAGGGCAGAGAACACACCCCTAACCCATCGAGGGGACACCTGTGGAGCAGGTCAACAGCTTTACAGTTTTTTTTTCGATTGCTAAACGACAGTGAGCACAACTGGAGCTACATGTGCAAAACTCTAACTACAGTCTGCACTACCAACAGTCACCTGAGCTAAACAGTTCACATCATCTGCAAAACTCATTCAAAGCAACACAACTCTTAACACATGGCTCAAAACAGGCTCAGTGCAGCCAAACACTATGCACAACCCTCACTGAGATAACACACACTGTCACTCAGAACACACTGAGAGTAAAAACACTAGCATCGAACAATTTCAGTGACTTCATACAAAGCAATATTTTCTTCAAAGAAAAGAGTGACATTCTTTCACATGATGTATTTAAATTTTTAAAACATAACAATTCTTTAAGGTAAATGAAAATTAGCAGTTTGCTTCAATAGTCTGTAGTAATTTACGGAATTACAGTAATGAGAAAAAATTTTTTTCCAGTTTTTTACAGTCGCTAGGACCCATTTTTCAATACTTAAGTCACTTTTTCAAAACTCTTCACACAGTTCTCCTAACCAACTTTCAGCTCAGCACAGCAGTTCATTTCACATTCAAAATGCACTAAAACTACCAAATCACTTCATACATATCTCAAATCAACACATTCTTCCATAACACTAGCAAAGGTTGACAGCTAACAAACACACTTTGTCACCCACAAAACAATAACATAAAAAACACTAACAACAGGTAACTTTATACAATGTTTTCCTATGTAAATGCTTTCTGTCTTCTACCTCTCTACTGTTTAGAATTCACTGCAATATATGTTACTAGAATGAATCAGACGTCATCCAGTTATTATATTTTATGTTTTTGGAGTAATTCCAAAGTACAAAAATTTGTATACACACCATCCACCGATACAGATACAATAGGAATCAGCTGTGGTTGGTCCAATTGTTTTTATACCATTTCATTTTTAGATTCTAAATATATTTCATTACAATATTACTGTAGAAATGTGGCAAAATTCTGTCTTATTCAGTTTTGTATTATGTTATTGTTTTGAACTTAAGTTTAACAGTTTTGAAAACAGTATGTAAGCATGTGCAGATTGGCCTGTAGGTACACAGAGTATTGGCGGTTGTTGTGTCGAAGTGAGAAAAGAATTAATGTAATTTGAAAGATGTAGTCATTGAATGCATTTTGTGCCAAAGCACTGATAAATGATCCACAGTTTAGCCCACATGTACTTCTGTTGTGCTCACTGTGTGAAGAGTTTTGAAAAAGTGACCTAAGTATTGAGAAATGTGTCCTAGCGACTGTAAAAAACTGTAACAGCTCTCTGTCTTACTCCACGCATCTGCCCTCTCCCTGCCACCCTTCTCCCTCCACGAACCCGTCTTCCTTGTTCCATTTCCAAAATGAGTCTTTCTGAGCTCTACCTATAAATATATCTATATATATATATCTATATATATATATAGCAGGAAACCATTATTGTCAATATGCTCCTTCATTTGAGAGAAATTTGATACCAAAACATTGATTGCTATCGATCTGCTGCATATTTTGTTTGTGACTACATTTATATGTGTGCTGGATTGTGCAAGTACTTCATAATAAATATAATTTTCCCCCTGCTCTGCCCTGAGTGCAGTGTTTTGCATTTATCTCTGTAGTGTGTAATGACTGCTGTGTAGTGTTTATGCATTAGCTGGATGTGTGTGTTATCTGAAAACAGTGTTTGGTTTTGGGTAAAGATAACATAGTTCTGAAGCAATTGTTTGATATAGCAAGACAAGTCAAAGGTTTTGACAGTGTAGCTTAAGTTTGGTGATTTGTGTTTAAGGTTTTGAGAAAGCGAGAGAAACATTCAAAAAATGTGTTTTAGCAATTCAGAAATACTGTAATATATTTTATATAGAGGTCAGGAGTAATTTTGGAGTTCGTCAGCAGTGGGCAGTGTAGCGCTTATTGTGTTTCCGGGGCGTTACGTCAGTTTGTCCCGCTTTGCGATCTTTCTCTTTCTGCTGAGCGAGATGAAAGACGGACGCATACTTTGCCCTGTCTCATTTATTTCTCCTGTTTCAGGTTGGTAGATTTGTAAATTAATTTAAATAACTGAAATGTAATATGTTTATATGTTGCTGAATGTTTCAAGGGCCGTGTAACAAGGCTGTGTTATGAAAATGTGGACATATATGGGTATAACGTTACAGCAGTGTTTGTATGTTCGCGCCCGGTGACGTCATCTGTGATTACCAAAGTCACGTCGAACGGAGTTTATTTTTAGCTCTTTGAACATTTTTGTAAAGCTTAATAGTTTTGAAATGTATGATATTGTGTAATGTGTGAAAAGCTAGTGTTCAAACCAAACGTGTTATATTCTAAAAGTGGTTTAAAACCGAGTTAGAAGTCTGTCAGCTCATGCATTGTGGAAAAGTGAAAATGATGCTAGTTTAAAAGGCATTTAGGAATTATTATGCAAGTGATAACATAAGCTAGGTTTTATATTAAGTTGAAAAGAAAACAGAGGTTTTTGTCATTTTGATTTATTTGATCAGACACAATTTATATCTCAGTAATTGCTGAAAGATGAAAAAAAGACATTGTATTTTATTGTTGAAACTGTCTATTTCATGAGAAAACATTGTGTGTTTGTAACCAAGTAGGATTTTAATTGTGACTGTGTAATAAATCCTCTTGGCTCTCTTTCTGCTGAGCGAGATGAAAGACGGACGCATACTTTGCCCTGTCTCATTTATTTCTCCTGTTTCAGAGCGAGAGCATATAAGCCGTTTACATGATACCAGCCGGTACCTGTAACACCTATGGAGAGTCCCCACAAAGATAGCGAACCAGACGTGTGTGTGTGTGTGTGTGTGTGCATGTGTGCTCGTGTTTATATTACATTGTGGGGACCAAATGTCCCCACAAGTATAGTAAAACCTGAAATCACCTACATTGTGGGGACCAGCCAGCGGTCCCCATGAGGAGAACAGCGTATAAATCACACTAAGTAATGTTTTTTGAAAATGTAAAAATGCAGAATGTCTCCTGTGATGGGTAGGTTTAGGGACAGGGGCAGTGTAAGGGGACAGAATATATAGTTTGTACAGTATAAAAACCATTACGCCTATGGAGAGTCCCCACAAAGATTGCGAACCAGACATGTGTGTGTATGCGTGTGTGTGTGTTCCAACTATTCAGTAAGACTAAGACTGTCAACAATTTTTCACTATAAAGCCTGCTTAAATCTCCCCTTTCTATATAACTTAACTGATCCAAAATAACATGGATCCAAAATAGCAGCCGCTGTGGCTGAAGAGTGGGTGTGTATTTCCACGAGGTCTTGAGACAGATCTCCTCTGAAGCATGTGGTTGATGAGAATATGTGTGTGCATGTGTGTGTTGCCTGTCCTGCAGGGATGTTGGCAGATGAAATTCTGCTGGCCTATTGAACTGTAGTCTTTCAAGATGAAGACTTTGATTGCAAGCACATTCAAGCCCTCCTGGCGCTGGCCAAGACCGCTGTATAATTTTACGCTCACACACTTGCTTACATCACTGAGAGTGAGCCTTTTTCTATTTTAAGACACACAACCATACAAGAAAGAACTACAAGCTTTAAGGTTCCAAGACACATCTATATTTAGCACAGTAATGAATTTGTTGGAATGATTCAACTTACATAGAGCTTGCAGCACAGCTAACATGATGGCAATGATTAAAAATGGCCGGGTTTGAATTTTATTGAATAGAGACTGCTTTGTAAATTTTCCAAGTTCAAGTTATCTGTATGGGCTGAAAAAAGATAACTGACATAATGAAGAGGCTAATTAAAACACTAGGTAAAAACATAAAGCAAATCTGTAACATCCACTGGTTTCAGGATTTACCATGGTAACAATGAATATTTCCAAAAATATACTAGAATTGTTTTTCTGCTTATTTTCTCTTTGCGCGATGCTCACACTTACAGAGTTGTTAATTAGATCTGTAATGACATGTCTGAGGGATAAATAAAGTTAAATAAAAATGTTGCCTGTTGAGCTCCAGAATTTGACAGTAATCACTCCGGGGTTTCCATATCCTGCTTCCCACTCACTCGTCAGAGAAACAAATTATCATTTGTTTTCCTAATGCATGTTTGTTATTGTATTAGGAAATATTGTCATTTTTGCTTATTTCAAATTGACAATAAAATAGTTTAATGTTACCCAAATAGCTATTTTAGGTTGTTTTTAGCAATCTTGCTTTTATATCTCCATTCTATTATGTAGCTGACACTTTTGACAATCAGTTCCCAAAGGAGAAAATCAAGTCCACCCTGTATTTGTGCTGAACATTCTGTTTCACTCGGAAATATGAAAGCATTGAAAGTATCCGTTTATGAAAGTATTTCTAAATGGGGCTCAAACATTTATTTTTTTTAAAGAAGCTCAATGAGCCGTTGGTCTGAATGAATATCTCATCTGTACAGCAGCAGTTGCATGTTCTCAAGAATCATGGCTTCATTAATGGGATTTGCCAAAAGTTTGATTGATTTTGTGCCCTTATACATACCTATGTGGGTACAGACTCTCCACTCTGGGGGCTAGTCAACTTTGTCTCATAAAACAAGGTTTTGAGCAGTTTGGCACTTTCTTTGATTGCTGCAGAACGACAGCTGGTCTCATTATTGAACCATGTAAATTCATGCAATAGTAAAACAGCCAACATTATTTGTTTCTATCACGTCTCTGTGATTTACGTTTTATTTTGTAAATATGTAAATTGTCCAGTACTGTTTCAACTACTGTACTTAAAGTAGCCAATCCCTGTCCTACAAACCCTTTTGTCAAAATTAGTTTACAGATATTATACAGAGACTAAACTATTACAGTAATAGTAAACCAATGCTGTAATATTTTTGTATTTTGTATCCTTTTCCTATTTAGCACCTAAACTCTGGAACAGTGTTCCTAACATTGTTCGAGAAGCAGACAAACTCTGTCAGTTTAAATCTAGACTAAAAACACATCTCTTTAACCTGGCACACATAACACTATCAATTTCTATTTGAATCAAATCAGTAAAGTGATTGTTACTGTGCGTTCACATCTGACGCGAATAGTGCGTCAAATTCGCATCTACCGCGTCTAGTTTGACGCTTGACCACTTTGTGTTAATTCGCGTGTCAAGAGTGAAACTGACACGCGTAAAAACACCAGACCATTCGGAGGCGAACTCAGTTTGGCGAGTTTCACCATTTCCTCGCTCCAGGAGCAGCGCCTGGATGACGGCCGCTTTCAGCGGTACTGACGCCTGTCCCGCGCCCAGTTTGATGACCTGTTGTCCCGCATCGGAGCGAGGATCACCCTCGCCCTCACCAACCTAATCTGTCAAATATATATAACAGACCGGACACCGTCAGGTCTAGAATAATTATGTACTATGTTGGTTGTCTTTACATTAGAATAATAATGTTCCATATAATCTAGAAATGGAATAAAAAGCATTCAATACAAAATGAATATGTCTCATATATTTAAATCAAGTTTTTATGTGATAAAATATTTGCTTTGTATCTGCATTAGAACAGAATAGAATAGAATAGTCATTTTATTCCATTTTGTCATATTACAAAATAATGTATTGAGGCATCCAGCATCCAGATACTTCACCACGTGACAGCAAGCAGGCTCCTGATTGGTTAATGCGGCGCGAATTGACGCAGAACTTCAGATTTTTCAACTCGGGCGGCAGATGCGAATTCGCGTCAAACGCGTGAATGCACAAATAGCACTAACTAAATTATTCGCACGTAACGCGCTTAACGCGCCAGACGCTTACTTCGCGCCATTCGCGCGAACTTGACACAGGAATTTTTTACGCGTGTAACGCGTCTTTGCGTTGACTTAACATTCAAATCATTCGCGCCTGACGCGCTATTCGCGTCCAGTGTGAACGCACCATTAGGCTTTACTGTAGTCAGCCGGGTCCGGGCCGTATCCAGATCAGTTGCAGGACCTGGGTCTAGACACGACCACAACACATGATGTAGCCAGCCGGATCTGGGCCGTATCCAGATCAGATGGAGGACCTGCGCCTGGACACGACCACAACACATGATGTAGTCAGCCGTATCCAGGCCGTATCCAGATCAGATGGACCAGCACCTAGACACGACCACGACACATTATGTAGTCAGCCGGATCCGGGCCGAATCCAGATCAGATGGAGGATCTGCGCCTGGACACGACCACAACACATGATGTAGTCAGCCGGATCCAGGCCGCATCCAGATCAGATGGAGGACCAGCGCCTAGACACGACCACGACACATGATGTAGTCAGCCGGATCCGGGCCGTATCCAGATCAGATGGAAGACCTGGGCCTAGACACAACCACAACACATGATGTAGTCAGCCGGATCCGGGCCGTATCCAGATCAGATGGAGGACCTGCGCCTGGACACGACCACGACACATGATGTAGTCAGCCGGATCCGGGCCGTATCCAGATCAGATGGAGGACCTGGGCCTGGACACGACCACAACACATGATGTAGTCAGCCGGATACAGGCCGTATCCAGATCAGATGGAGGACCAGCGCCTAGACACGACCATGACACATGATGTAGTCAGCCGGATCCGGGCCGTATCCAGATCAGATGGAGGACCTGGGCCTAGACACGACCACAACACATGATGTAGTCAGCCTGATCCGGGCCGTATCCAGATCAGATTGAGAACCTGGGCCTAATAATAATAATAATAATAATATGTTTATTTTTTATAGCACCTTTCAAGAACCCAAGGTCGCTTCACAAAATAATAAAAAATGAAAAATAAAAAATAAATAGACAGACAAAAGACACAGGCAGTCAGCTTATTAGGTTATATCAAGCGAAACAAGCAGAGAAGCAGATGGAGACAGGCAGACACTAAAAACAATTAACACAAGTCAAAGATGACAAACATATAAACCTTTTTTGCAAAATATAAATTTCGACAAAGGGTGTAAAAAATAAAAATAGAGGTGAGAGAGAATAGAATTGAAGATTATTTATTGAGCATGGTGAAGATATGAGTTTTAAGTTTTGACTTAAAGTTTTTAAGCATTGTAGGTTGTCGATGGCACGAAGATTGGGGGGAAGGTTATTCCATAGCTTAGGGCCTACAACACTAAAAGCCCTACCACCCACAGTAGATAGTTTAAACCTCGGGACGACAAGCAAGTTGTCGTTGCTAGATCTAAGAGGCCGTGCAGGAAGATATGGTTGCACTAACTCAGTGAGGTATTGAGGTGCGGGACCGTGACGAGCTTTATAAACTAAAACCAATAGTTTAAACTGAATGCGATTGGCCACAGGAAGCCAGTGAAGTTGATGAAGGATAGGGGTGATATCTGCAGATTTTTTGTTATGTGTAAGTGCTCGAGCAGCGGAGTTTTGTACCATTTGAAGGCGATGTATTGCTTTGGTGGGTAGGCCGCTGTATAAGGAATTACAGTAGTCCAATCTGGAAGTTATGAAAGCATGAATTAAAATTTCAGCATCTCCAAGGTTAAGAGAAGGACGTATACGTACAATGTTCCGCAGGTGAAAGAAGCATGATTTAACAGTCTGACCGATGTGTGAATGAAAGCATAGCGTGGGGTCAAACAAAACTCCCAGGTTCCGCACAGTTTTTGAAGGCCCAATCTGAACACCATCAATATCAATAAAAATGTCATGCCCGGGTAAACTCTGTGATTTGGAGCCAATTAACAGGATTTCAGTTTTCCCAGCATTGAGCTGTAAGAAGTTATCAGTGTTACGCACCCTTAGACACGAAGTCCTTAAAGGGGCAACATTGAGGTCGCGACCAGATGGTGGTGTATTAAAATGGCAAGAAACGACACGAAACGAAGTACGATGAAAGTTATAAAGTACAATTTATTGTACTAGTGAAATGTACTACAACAAATAAACACTAATAATAATAAAGATAACAACAGTTGTGGACAAAGAAAAAAATATAAACAAAATATGCAGACTGAGAAATCAGAGAAAAATAACCCAAGAGAATAGGGACATAACTAGTGAAGCCAAATGAAAGAAAAGAACAAAAACAAACTCCGATTAACTAATCCCAACCTCTTAACTAACTAATAAAAGAAAGAAAAGAAAAGACAGGGTTCTTCAGCGCAGAGCGCCCTTTCTAACTACTCTAACTAATAATAAAACATACAAGGGTGGCATTCACTTCCTTACCTGGTGTTTGTATACATCGAGTTTGCTAGGTGTTGCTTTGTGTACGTCACGTGACATATTACCTGTCCGAATTACTCTTGGTAACCTCAAAACACGCCATCATAGGCAGAACACATTACACGAGGTAATCTCAGGACACGCCACTATGGCAGAACACATTACACAAGGTAATCTCAGGACACGCCACTATGGCAGAACACATTACACAAGGTAATCTCAGGACGCGCCACTATGGCAGAAAGAAAAACAAAACAGGACAATGTCTGTAACAGAAAATAAACACAAGAGCGACAAGCAGAGCGACAGAAAGAAGCAAGCTGCCATGCGTTCTTCTCAGCCTCCTTTTAAACTTGCGTGATGAACTTGATAGGCTGCGGGAGGAAAGATGACGTCACGACGTAGATGATGATTGACATCTCCCTCAGCCAACAGCGGACGAGTGGTGACGCAAGCCTAAGAAGGTGATAGACAAGAGAGAAAGAGAAACAAAGAAAACACATACGCGCGAGACCACAGGGACGTAACACTCCCACCCTTAAGAACAAACCTGTTTGTAAAAAAACAAGTTAAAACAGACAATATTTTACACTCTCGAAAGAGCATCCGCCAAAACATTATCAACACCCTTTTTGTGCTTGATCTCCAAATTATAATTCTGGAGTACTAGAGCCCAGCGCATCAAACGCTGGTTTTGATTGTACATCCTGGATAAAAACACTAGAGGGTTATGATCGGTGAATACTGTGATAGGCAGGCTACTGGAACCGAGGTAAACTTCAAAATGCTGGAGAGCAAGCAAGAGAGCAAGTGCTTCTTTTTCAATGGTAGAATAGTTAAGCTGATGTTTATTAAACTTACGGGAATAATAACTCACAGGATGATCTATACCACTTGTATCTTCCTGAAGAAGAACGGCTCCTGCTCCAACAGCACTGGCATCGACCTCGAGCTTGAAAGTATGCGTGCAATCAGGTGCAACGAGAACAGGTGCATTACATAAAAGCATCTTGACACAATCAAAAGCATTCTGACACTCCACAGACCATTTAAAAAATTTAGACGGACTAAGCAACGAAGTGAGTGGAGTAACAACAGTTGAGAAGTTTTTACAGAAACTGCGGTAATAACCAGCCATACCTAGAAATCTTCGCAACTGTCGTCGAGTAGTAGGGACTGGAAACTCCGCAATAGCGGTAACTTTAGCCTCCACTGGTCGTACCTGGCCTTGTCCAACCTCTTTACCCAGATAAGTGACAGTCGCTCGACCAAACTCACACTTTGCCAAGTTGAGAGTTAAGTTAGCTGCACGTAAACGTTCGAACACAGTTCTCAACAAGCACACATGTTCCTTCCAAGTCACAGAATATAAAACTAAATCATCAAGATACGCATTGCAATTCGGTACATCAGCTAAGACGATATTCACAAGACGCTGAAAGGTGGCTGGAGCGTTTCTGAGTCCGAAAGCCATCGCTGTGTATTGAAGGAACTTGTCTGGTGTTACAAATGCTGAAATATCTGACGCTTGTGGAGTAAGTGGTACCTGCCAGTACCCTTTTAGCGTATCCAGCTTTGTAACAAAACGAGCAGACACAAGATTATCGATACAGTCTTCCATTCGCGGTAATGCATAAGCATGTTGCTTAATAGGACGAGCATCATTTACAACAATATCATGTTGTAAAACATTTGTTTGTTTAGGAACATCACTAAACAGACAGTTAAAATCAGATATTATTTTAACAATGTCAGTTCTCTGGTCAGAAGTTAAATGATTCAGATACGAGTGAAGATCTTTTAAAACCTCGGAGTTAGCTAACCTTGCACACTGCTGAGGAGCATTGCGAAGCACGACACCATCCTCGTCAGCCCCCGAGATACCAGGAGATGGTTTCAGTCCCACGGCTAGTGCGACAGAAGAGACAGCGGGCCCTGCAGTTTCCTCTGAAGCTTTCACCTCAGGCATATCCCTGTCATGGTAAGCTTTTATCATGTTTAGGTGACAAACTCGGGTTTGACGTTTTCTGTCAGGTGTGGAAAGCATATAATCAGTTTCACTCATTTTCTGTTTCACCACATAAGGTCCAAAGAAACGGGCAGACAAAGATGATCCAGGAACAGGTAAAAGCACCAACACTTTATCACCAGGCGAAAAGGCACGCGCAACAGCTCTCTGATCATACTTGCGCTTCATGCCTTTCTGAGCATTCCCTAGAGATTCTTTAGCTAGTAACCAAGCAGTATGCAAGCGATCTCGAAACTTACTTACGTAATCTAGTACATTAGTGTTAGGACTTGAACCAGTGGTCAAAATGTGTTCTTTAAAAACTTTCAAAGGTCCTCTCATCTGATGTCCGAATACAAGTTCGGCTGGACTAAAACCAAGGGATTCTTGTACAGTCTCTCTTACCGCGAATAATACTAAGGGAACCCCCTCATCCCAGTCTTTAGCAGTGTCCATGCAGTACTTCTTAAGCATCGACTTAAGTGTCTGGTGAAAGCGTTCAAGTGCGCCCTGGCTTTGTGGATGGTACGCACTTGAAACTCGGTGAGAAATTGACAAAGACTCCAATACTTGTTTAAAAAGTCTGGATAAAAAATTTGTGCCCTGATCACTTTGTACTATTTTTGGAAAACCGAAAGTAGAAAAGAACTTCACCAACGCTTTGATGATAACGGGCGCGGTGATTTTTCTTAACGGAATTGCTTCCGGAAACCTGGTAGACATGCACATTATGGTAAACAAAAACTGGTTACCAGATTTTGTTTTAGGCAATGGTCCAACACAGTCTATTATCACATGCTCGAACGGCTCCCCAATAGCTGGTATGGGAAACAGTGGAGCAGGACGAATCACCTGGTTCGGCTTCCCAACAGTTTGACATGTGTGACAAGTACGGCAGTACTGAGCAACATCCTTCTTTAAGCCTGGCCAAAAGAAGTGCTGTAAAATCCTATCATACGTTTTCGTAATTCCTAAGTGACCGGCAAGCTGATGATCATGCGCTAAACATAACACATGCTGACGATAAGGAGAAGGAATGACCACCTGATACACCACATTCCAATCTGAATCGTCGGTGTTAGAACACCACTTTCTCATCAATAACTCATTCTCAAGAAAATAAGCAACTTTCTGATCGTTAGCTACTTCAAGAGAGACAGCAGAATTAAAAGCAGCAATGAGAGACTTATCTTCTTTCTGTGCAGAAATAATTTTCTCTCGTGACACGGACATTTTCAATTCTGGTGCGTCAGACGCGTTTTCTCTCATTTTCTCTGACTGTGATTTATCTAGTTTTGATGTAACAGTACACAATGATTCATCACCAGCAAGAAGAGGGATAAAAACAGAGTCAGACAAATCCACCATATCACCCACTTTACGCGACTGAGCGCGAGTGACAGCGCATGCGGAAAAAACTTCAGGGTAAGTATGTGACACATCATCTGATTGACTAAACACATCTGGTTTTTCAACCACTTCTAACACAGGCAAGATTTTTCCTCCGGCTAGGTCATTTCCAAGGATAAAATCAACGCCCTGAACAGGAAGAGAAGGACGTACCGCCACTCTTACAAATCCCGTAAACAACTCACTCTGCAAATGTATACAATGTAATGGCACAGTTATACAGCTCATGTCAATGCCCTGAACTATCACACTTGAGCCACAGAAAGTGTCCTCAGACAATGGTAATCTATCTGCCACAATAAAAGATTGCATTGCACCGGTGTCTCTGAGCATTCTTATTTCTTTCTGGTCCTCACAATTTCCCTTCAAAGAAATTAACCCTTTCAAAATGAAAGGTTGGTAACTGTCATCGATTTTCTCCACACTAGGTACACTAACAGTCGGCTTAAGAGCTTTCACAAACCCTACGCTTTTAGGCTGCGGCTTGCGTTTTAACGTCAAACAATCTGCGATCACATGTCCTTGTTTATGACAATAAAAACATTCTCGATCCTCTCTAGCACGAGGAGGGCTGTTTTTAGAACGAAACGTTTGGTTTTGTACAGGAACAGGCTGTGACCTCTCTGAACGTGCAAGTGAAAAAACATTTTTGTGGGTTAAAACAAACTCATCCGCTAACACGGCGGCGTGAGCCAGTGAAGTTACTTTCTGTTCATTTAGATAGACCACAACACGATCAGGCAAACACCCTTTGAACTCTTCAAGCAGTACAAGTTCTCTTAACTCATTTAAGTCACTCACTTTGCTAGCTGTGCACCACTTGTCGAACAAAATTCCTTTGTCTCTGGCAAATTCCACAAATGTCTGAGCCGAATTTTTTTTATGCCCTCGAAACTTCTGCCGATATGCCTCTGGAACTAGTTCATACGCACGAAGTATAGCAGACTTCATAGACTCATACTTTAAACTTTCTTCTAAAGATAAAGTAGAACAAACCTCTTGAGCTTTTCCAATCAATTTACACTGTAATAATAGAGACCAGACGTCTTTAGGCCATCGAAGAGAAGTAGCTATTCGTTCAAATGCATTAAAATAAGAATCCACTTCTGATTCTCTAAACTGAGGTACTAAAGAAATGTGCTTACTTATGTCAAATGTTACCTGGGATGAATCAGACCGCGGAGGAACATCAGAGACCGGACCTGAATTCGACTGCACCGCCGAACCGGCAGTGACCTTCATTGCGTCCAGATCGAGCTGTCGCAGCTTCACCTGAGTCTCCGCCTCAATCTCAAGCCTGCGTACTTCCAAGCGCAGATTCAGCTCAGCTTGACGTGCCTGAGCTTTCTCCTGTGCCTCATATTGCAAACGGGCCAAGCGGACTTTCAGCCGCGCTCCGTCTCTGGAGTCAACAGAACTGGGAGAGAATGGATCATACGGTGGCAAGCCTGCCTTAGCATCGGCCATCACCTCCGCCTCAGCATCAGCTCTACCGCTCCGCTTATCCTCATCATCCACAAAACTGCGATGTGCCACTGCAACGTCACTCACACCAACACCTCCGCTAGCCACATCATCACGCACGGTATTTGACATAGGAAGAACATTGATCTCTTGTAAACGCTGTAACAGCTTACTTTTTATCTCACTTTTAAGAGCTTGTCTACTTATAACAACCTGATAGTGGTCAGCTATCAGCACTAAGTCTTGCTTCTTGCATGAACTAATCTGTTCAAAAGACGGGTTGGCAATGAATTTCTGCAAACTAAACATTTCCATGATGCACAACCAGCAAACGAGTACAAAAATACTACTCCGCATAGAGATGCCGCCAAACTACCGTAACGTCCGTTACCACTAGCACACACACACAACTGATCACAACTAATTTAATTTGAGATTAAATATCCCAGACGAGCCCCCATTAAATGTTACGCACCCTTAGACACGAAGTCCTTAAAGGGGCAACATTGAGGTCGCGACCAGATGGTGGTGTATTAAAATGGCAAGAAACGACACGAAACGAAGTACGATGAAAGTTATAAAGTACAATTTATTGTACTAGTGAAATGTACTACAACAAATAAACACTAATAATAATAAAGATAACAACAGTTGTGGACAAAGAAAAAAATATAAACAAAATATGCAGACTGAGAAATCAGAGAAAAATAACCCAAGAGAATAGGGACATAACTAGTGAAGCCAAATGAAAGAAAAGAACAAAAACAAACTCCGATTAACTAATCCCAACCTCTTAACTAACTAATAAAAGAAAGAAAAGAAAAGACAGGGTTCTTCAGCGCAGAGCGCCCTTTCTAACTACTCTAACTAATAATAAAACATACAAGGGTGGCATTCACTTCCTTACCTGGTGTTTGTATACATCGAGTTTGCTAGGTGTTGCTTTGTGTACGTCACGTGACATATTACCTGTCCGAATTACTCTTGGTAACCTCAAAACACGCCATCATAGGCAGAACACATTACACGAGGTAATCTCAGGACACGCCACTATGGCAGAACACATTACACAAGGTAATCTCAGGACACGCCACTATGGCAGAACACATTACACAAGGTAATCTCAGGACGCGCCACTATGGCAGAAAGAAAAACAAAACAGGACAATGTCTGTAACAGAAAATAAACACAAGAGCGACAAGCAGAGCGACAGAAAGAAGCAAGCTGCCATGCGTTCTTCTCAGCCTCCTTTTAAACTTGCGTGATGAACTTGATAGGCTGCGGGAGGAAAGATGACGTCACGACGTAGATGATGATTGACATCTCCCTCAGCCAACAGCGGACGAGTGGTGACGCAAGCCTAAGAAGGTGATAGACAAGAGAGAAAGAGAAACAAAGAAAATACATACGCGCGAGACCACAGGGACGTAACAATCAGACATCCATGTTTTAAGTTCCTGGAGGCAGGAAATAGCAGAAGCGAGTGGACAAGGTGAGTTGGGGTTAATCGTGAAATAAATTTGAATATCATCGGCATAACAATGGAAGTTGAGACCATGCTGTCTGATGATCTGGCCTAATGGCAGCAAATAAATGAGAAATAGAAGAGGACCAAGTACAGAGCCTTGAGGTACACCATGAGATATAGTGACAGTGCGGGATCGATTCTCACCTATCCTAACAAATTGCTGTCTATCCAATAGATATGGAGTCAACCACCGAAGAGCCGCACCAGTGATACCTATTGAAGACAGTCGAGAAAGAAGTGTAGAATGGCACACAGTGTCAAATGCTGCACTGAGGTCAAGAAGAACCAGAATACTATGTGCACCCGAATCAGAGGCTAGAAGGAGATAATTTAGCACTTTTAAAAGAGCTGTTTCTGTGCTGTGATATGGACGGAAACCAGATTGTAGTGGTTCAAATAGATTATGTCTCTCTAAGTGTGACTGCAGTTGTGCCACAACTACCTTCTCAAGTAGCTTGCCAACGAAAGCGAGGTTCGATATTGGCCTATAGTTGTTCAGAATGGCATTGTCGAGGCTGGGCTTCTTAAGAGTTGGAGTGATGGCCGCTACTTTCAGATTAAGCGGGACATAGGCAGTGGCAAGAGATCTGTTAATAATGTGAGTAATAGGATGAATAAGTGAAGGCAAAAAAGTTTTTAGAAGATATGTTGGGATAGGATCGAGTGTACAGGAGGTAGAGTTAGATTTGATAATCAGTTTTTCAACCACAGATGTATTTGTGAGTAGAAATGTGGCTAGTGGAGAACCTATCAAATAAGGAGTTGAATGGGGAGTGGCAGCAGAAGAAAAAGATTGATAAATGTTATCAATTTTTTGTAGGAAGAAAGAATGAAAGCTTTCACAGAGATCGGTGGACCCAGCAATAGCTACAGAGGATGGTTTGACTAGTTTGTTTATCTCAGAGAAAAGAGTTTTAGGTTTGCACTTAGCTTTATTGATAACAGTAGAAAGATAGTTAGAGCGTGCAGTGTTAAGTGCTTCTTTATATTTCACTACCGAATCAGAAAAGGACATGGCATGGACAAGAAGGGGAGATTTTTTGTGGAGTCTTTCAAGACGCCTACATTTTGTTTTGAGAACTCTAAGCTCAGTAGTGAACCAAGGAGAAGAATGGGTAGACGGGACAGTTCTAGTTATTAATGGAGCAAGATTATCCAAGACATTACCAATAGATGTATCATAGGTTGAAACCATCTCATCAGGACTCAGAAGATTGAGTGCAGAAGGAAGAGCAGAGACAGCAATAGCAGCAGAGAAATTGTCAGCAGTTATAGATCTCAGGTTCCGATAAGATATGGTAGTTTTAGTTTTTGGTTTTACAAGGGGAAGTGAGAAGTCAAAGACAATTAGTTTATGATCCGAGATGCCCAGATTGTGACCCTGAACATGCACATTATCAATACAAACAGTACAGAGCAAATCAAGAGTATGGGAGTGAGAATGTGTTGGAAAATCAATATGCTGAGATACTTCAACATAATCCAAAACAGACAAAAAGTCTTTTGTAGCAGTACAATCGGAATCAACGTGTATATTAAAGTCACCCAGCATCATGATTCTATCATGCCGGGCGAAAGCAAGAGTGAGAAGTTCAGTCAGATCAGAGCAAAAGTTTGGATTATTTCTAGGATACTGTCCAGAATACTGTCTAACAATCGATGGCTGCTCTGTTAAGTCTTCGTCGTCAGTTAGGAACCTGGGTGTGCTCTTTGATACCAATCTTTCATTTGAAAGTCACGTGTCTAGTATCTGTAAAACCGCATTTTTCCATCTTAAAAATATATCTAAATTACGTCATATGCTCTCACTGACAAATGCGGAACAATTAGTTCATGCATTCATGACATCAAGGCTAGATTATTGTAATGCTCTACTGGGTGGTTGCCCTGCACGCTTAATAAACAAACTACAGCTAGTTCAAAACGCAGCCGCTAGAGTTCTTACCAGAACCAGGAAGTATGACCATATTAGCCCGGTTCTGTCAACACTGCATTGGCTGCCTATTAAACATCGTATACATTTTAAAATATTGCTGATTACTTACAAAGCACTAAATGGTTTAGCTCCCCAGCACTTGAGCGAGCTCTTAACGCATTATAGTCCTTCACGTCTATTGCGATCTCAAAATTCTGGCCAGTTGATAATACCTAGAATATCAAAATCGACTGCTGGCGGTAGATCCTTTTCCTATTTAGCACCAAAACTTTGGAACAATCTTCCTAACACAGTCCGGGAAGCAGATACAGTCTGTCAGTTTAAATCTAGACTAAAAACACATCTCTTTGGCTTAGCATACACATAACACATTTTAGATTTCTATAATTCAATGTTAGGCTGCATAGTTTAGATCAGCCGGAACCGGGAACACTTCCCATAATTCCTGATGTACTTTGTACATCATAAGAAGGATGGCGTCTACGCTAATATTAGTCTCTCTGCTTATCCCGAGGTTTACCGCGAACCGCCGGATCCAGGCCATATCCAGATCTGAGGAAGGACCATCACATGGACACGACGACAACGCATCCCTGATGAGCCAGCCCCATCAACACTGTGAAGGCCCATGAACACCTCAACACACTCATCTCCTCACCGGCCGGATGACCCAACCTCCAACCAGATGAACTGGATAAATATCGTGAAAGTTCTGATCACATCTGACTCCTGACATTATGCTGCCTAACTCATAATCATACACTGTTCGTTCATTGGCCAAAGGAGGACTGGCCCCCTGACTGAGCCTGGGTTCTCCCAAGGTTTTTTTCTCCATTCTGTCACCTGATGGAGTTTTGGTTCCTTGCCACTGTTGCCTTTTTCGCCTCTCTTCGCTTTTGTCGCCATTGGCTTTTGGCTTGCTTAGTTGGGGACATTTAACATTTAATTTTGAATTTAACAATACTATTACAACATTGTTTTCCTGTTATCTCTGTAAAGCTGCTTTGAAACAATTTGTATTGTAAAAAGCGCTATATAAATAAAGGTGACTTGACTTGACTTGACTAGGAGGTCTATAAATCAACAAAATCAGAAGCGGAGCGGGGCCAGCAAGTTGAAGTGATAGACATTCAAAACTAGGAGCATCAAGAATGTCATATTTAGTCACTTTAAAATTGTTCTTAAAGATCACTGCCAGACCACCCCCTCTGCCACTAAGTCGAGGTTTTGACAGATAACTATATCCAGGAGGAGTTAGAAGATTCAGCTCAATTAAGTCATCAGGTGTTTGCCAGGTTTCAGTCAGAAACAGTAAATCCAAGTCTCTCTCAGTTGTAATTTCATTCAGCAGTGTACCCTTGCCAGTCAGGGAACGAGTGTTAAAAAGAGCGCAGTTTTGTTGATTGGGAACATGCATTGATGAGTAGACCGCATCTCTGGCTAGTGGTATAAGAGTCCTGGCGCGGCGGAAAGTCACATCGTTGTGGTAACTATGGTTACGGTTCAATCTCGGCGACAGGATCACAGGTATTGATCGAAAGGGGTCGTTGACATAAAACCATCGACGTTTAGCTGACCGATGGATATAACTCGCACGATGTGCAATTCAGAGAGTAGTACATAAGTCAAATGTGGAGGTTTCCAGTCGGGATGGATGATTTAGGTTATGCAGTTGCAGTGAAGTGTAGTTTAAATCCATACCGTAAATGAGAAGCAGAAAAATCACTACAAAGCCTAGGGCCAGCAGTCTAAATGCCGGAGAGTTATTGATAGCAAAATACATCTCTTTGCAGTTTAAGACAGCACTCACAGAAAGCCGAATGGCCACCCACGTTACAACAACACCACGTTAGCCAAACCCAGCTGATGTTAAGTTAAATCCACAAAACTAAACAGCTCACTAAACAAGTGCAAACTTGCTTACTGGCTGCATCAGATATTATGGGACTCGCAGCAGTGGTAGAGGGCTCGTGGGAAGAGTAAAGCGAGGCCACTACGTTAGCCAGACCCGGGGCGGCAGAACCACAATGAAACACTGCTCAATGAACAAGAGGAAACTTACCCACCGAGAGTGCAGAGCGGTAAAGCCGAGACAGTGGGCAGAGGGCTTTCACAAAGTGAGACGCTGAACAGAAGTTTGCAGAGATTGTCCGGGGAATAACATAGGGATTTCAGAATAAGATCTGGTAAGTTAGTGCGTATAGCAGTTCAGGAAGCTTCACTCAAATAACACTGTTCCGTTAAGTCCAGATTTTATGTCCCAAGAATGCAATCCAGGAACTCTTTCCCAGTGAGGTTATCCAGGTGATTTATCCAGTTTTAATGTCCCGAAAAATATCCAGAATCAGATTATCCGTTCCAGCTGTGTCGCCCCGAAGCAAACAACACAATGACATTTAGGAGTAAAAGATGAAACGTAACAAACAAACGTATAACAAAACAAAACAAAACAACGATGAGAAGCGGCAGCCATTTCGCACACAGCATACTCTCACCGGAAGAAGAAAAACACTTAACCCATGGGGATCCTAGACACGTCACAACACATGATGTAGTCAGCCGGATCCGGACCGAATCCAGATCAGATGGTGGACCTGCGCCTGGACACGACCACAACACATGATGTAGTCAGCCTGATCCGGGCCGTATCCAGATCAGATGGAGGACCTGCACCTAGACACGACCACAACACATGATTTATGTGCGCCCCAAGGACCATTTGGAATTCCTAAAGGCAGATGTGCTAATAGAGATCAAAGCCTGTAGGCCAAAATGTGTATACATCAGGGGACAATGAATTGTCACACCTTTAGTAAGGTGGGGAGAGTTGTAATGATCTGTTTGGTCAGTTTGAATGTCTCACATTTCGTCCCCTTGGAATTATAAGATTCTATCTGACATTTCTGTCAAAATTGAGTTATTCACATATTCTTATTCTGTGACAATTTATTTACATTATGTGATGTGTTTTGTACATTTAGGGTCCCTGTTATTTTTATGTTTGAAAGAAACTTGTTCCCCAAACACATTTTCCCATATGTAATGCAAAAACTTTGAAGCTCAACATCTCAAAACTGCTCAGAACGAAGATAGAACCTTATAATTCCAAGGGGACGATTTGGTTTATAGTCACATGGTTAAGGAAGGGATAAAAAGATTGCAACTGTTGCTCTGTTTCTTTTATTCTCTGTTTCTTTTTTCTCTGTCTTTGTGCTGGTTTTGCTTTGTCCACTGGTAGTGTATGTATCTACTTCAAATCTATTTTACTCTTTCCCTGCCATTGACAATATTTTCCGGCTATCTGTGTTTTCTCTGTTATACGGTAGGGGGCGCGATTACACGTCTTTTGAAAGAGTACATAATCTCCTGATCAAAACACAGGTGAAGAAGCAGAAACAAGTGATAGAAGATTGCTTATGCACATGTAAAATACAATCATCAACTATAAACAGCATGTAAATCAAAACTGCCTAATGTTACTGAATGACATGTCGACCCGGACGAGCGACAGGACTGTGTTGATGGACTCGATCTACTCCATCTGTGTTAGATCCTCATTCTGAATCCCATCCGGACAAGTATTTGACAAAAATGCAATTTTCTCAGCTTTTTGTTTAAAGTGTTGACTTTTTTATTTTATTTATTAAACTTACCCACATTCAAGTTTGGATAAACAAGGATATGCATGAACATAGAATAAAATGTTTTTAAAATTAGTTAAAGTGCAGTTAAAGGTATATTATATAAAAGTATAAAAAATGGATAACTAATTAGGAACATAGTAGAATACTTAAAGTGCAAAAATACATACATAGTAAACTATAAGTATGATGTTATGTTCACTTAAAGAACTCACAAGAATACTTGCTGTATAAAACTACTAAACACGTTGTTTACTGAGAGAATATTTCAAAGTGTACTTTCATTGTCACGGCACGCATACAAAAAGTGGAGAGGAGGACTCAAGTGCAGTGAAGGGAATATATTTAATAAATGAAAACAAAACACAAAGCAAAAACCCACAAGGGGGAAAACATATCAAATGAACACAGAACAGAACCAGGAACATAAACACTAGGAACTGGAACAACATAAGACAAAGATCCGACCAAGACAGCAAACAAGAGGAGACTTAAATAGGGAACAAATCAAGAGGGGACAGGTGGAACAACTCAAACACTAATCAGGTAACGAGGGGGAGGGATCAACAATCACAACAGCACATGGCACAACATAACAAACACCCATGTGCAACACAAGACAGGACAGGTATGTGACATAACCCCCTCCCTACGGAGCGGCTACCAGACGCTCCATCAGGCTAGGGCAGGGCAGGAAGGAAACATCAGGGCGGAACGGAAGGGACTGATTGGAGGGACTGAAGGGATAGACCAGGGTGGGACGGGAGGGACAGACCAGGGCGGGACGGGAGGGAAAGACCAGGGCGGGACGGGAGGAACAGGGACATCAGGCGGCCAGGGCGAAAAAGAGAGTTCATAGGGCGGTGAGGGAGAAACACATAGTTCATCGGGCGGCCAGGGCGGCGAAGACCCCTCGGGCGGCCAGGACCCTTCGGGCGGCCAGGGCGGTGAGGACCCCTCGGGAGGCCAGGGCGGTGAGGACCCCTCGGGAGGCCAGGGCGGTGAGGACCCTTCGGGCGGCCAGGGCGGTGAAGACCCTTCGGGCGGCCAGGACCCCTCGGGAGGCCACGGCGGTGAGGACCCCTCGGGCGGCCACGGCGGTGAGGACCCCTCGGGCACAGACACTGGAACAGACACTGGCACTGGCTCCGGCTCCAGCTCGGGAACAGACACTGGAACTGTCTCCGGCTCCGGAACAGACACCGGCTCGGGAACAGACACCGGCTCGGGAACAGACACCGGCTCGGGAACAGACACCGGCTCGGGAACAGACACCGGCTCGGGAACAGACACTAGGACAAACACAGTCACAAGGACAGATACAAACACAGACACAAACACTGGGTCCGGAACCGACATGAGTTCCGCCTCTGGAACAGGCACCGGCTCCGCCTCTGGAACAGGCACCGGCTCCGCCTCTGGAACAGGCACCGGCTCCGCCTCTGGAACAGGCACCGGCTCCGCCTCTGGAACAGGCACCGGCTCCAACCCCGAAACGCCGAACACCGGCATGTCCAGAATCCGGGCCAGACGCTCCAGATAGTCCCAGCTCAGGAAGGCCGATGGAGCGCCAACGGTCTCGGACTGGTCAGACGGGACGTGAACATTCTCTCGCTGTGCAGACGGGACGTGGACAGTCTCTGGCTGGGCAGACGGGACCTGAACAGTCTCTGGCTGGGCAGACGGGACCTGAACAGTCTCTGGCTGGGCAGACGGGACCTGAACAGTCTCTGGCTGGGCAGACGGGACCTGAACAGTCTCTGGCTGGGCAGACGGGACCTGAACAGTCTCTGGCTGGGCAGACGGGACCTGAACAGTCTCTGGCTGGGCAGACGGGACCTGAACAGTCTCTGGCTGGGCAGACGGGACCTGAACAGTCTCTGGCTGGGCAGACGGGACGTGAACACTCTCTGGCTGGGCGGACGTGACCTGAACAGTCTCTGGCTGGGCGGACGGGACGTGAACACTCTCTGGCTGGGCAGACGGGTGTCTTCTCCTCCTCTGTCCATGACGGCGAGAAGCCGTCCCAGAGCTGCCTTCCACCGGTCCAGGATCGAAGGGAGGCCAGGATGGCGAGTGATGTTGACCCTCCTCACGACCCCCTCCTCCTCCTTTACAACCTCCCCGGGTCCCACGAAAAATTACCTGGCGGGTCCCCAGAAATTCTCTCCTCTCCCGCTCCTTGGTTGGGGACGAGAAGTCCGAAAACCCCCCGCTGGAACCCAGGTTTGGCGGAGTCCTTCTGACACCGCCAATCGGAGAGAACTGGGTTGATCCAAATGTGGTAATGAAGTAATCCGGGCAATCTAAGTAGTCGTCATCGTAATTCGGACTCCCCCAGCCAAACTCTTCGTCCTCCATTCTGCTGAGTCCTCAGTGGTCAGATCTTTCTGTCACGGCACGCATACAAAAAGTGGAGAGGAGGACTCAAGTGCAGTGAAGGGAATATATTTAATAAATGAAAACAAAACACAAAGCAAAAACCCACAAGGGGGAAAACATATCAAATGAACACAGAACAGAACCAGGAACATAAACACTAGGAACTGGAACAACATAAGACAAAGATCCGACCAAGACCGCAAACAAGAGGAGACTTAAATAGGGAACAAATCAAGAGGGGACAGGTGGAACAACTCAAACACTAATCAGGTAACGAGGGGGAGGGATCAACAATCACAACAGCACATGGCACAACATAACAAACACCCATGTGCAACACAAGACAGGACAGGTATGTGACATTCATAAACTAAAAAAGTACTAGTATAAGATACTAAACTACTAGTATATTTATAAGTTCTTATATATTTAGTTATGCACTTAAAGTTTACTACTGTTACACTTATAGTACACTTAAACATATATTTTTTACATATACTAAAAGTGGGCCAATTTAGTCCCAAGCAGTCTTGAAATAGGACACTTACAAGTTTATTAGCACATTGACATTAGTATACTTAAAAATATACTTGAACATTGAAGTTTGAAGTTAAAGTATTCTTCTTTTTCGTAAGGGATCTTTTACTTTTTAATTATTTTCCTTCCAGTTTATTTATTTGAAATGTTCCTTGCATGCCCTGATGTTGTAGAAAGTAATCACTGAAGTTTTTCCAAGATCCATTTATTTTTTTGTCTATTTCAGTCTCATCTTAACAGTTTAAAGAGGTTGGTGAAATGGGACACACTGCGCATGAACTTCTTTTCATAAATGCTTGTGAAAAAAAGACTCAGCACTTCCGATGGAAGATTTGAGTGGTGATTACATCAACATGCTGCCCACCCAAACCCTAACCCTAACCCTAACCCTAACCCTAACCCAAATCCTAACCCTAAACACTCCAATGTCCAAAACAGCATTATTCAACAGTGTCAAAGTGCGGGGGTTTTCTGGGTGTTAAATACAGTAATTTGCAGCATGGTGGCATTTGTCTGAGCTTCGGCACATTGGATTCAAGTTGTCAAGAATGAAATCGACAAAGCTTGATAACACATTGCATTCTTCCATTTAATACAATTCAAATTTAGTCCAAAACTGAAAGTATAAATACATCTATTTACAATAAGATTCACACAAACAATATGCATAACTCTAAAGTATATCTGCCCCAAAAATAAAGGGCTGAAACAGAATAGAAAGTGAAATACAGGGAGTGTCATTTCAATCACTAACATTTTAGCCTTCATGTAAATATGTGATGTTGTGTTTTTTTTTATATTTGTTTATTATTTGTGTTTTGGATCATGTATGTCCTTAATAAAAGCTTTGATAATCTATTAGAATTCATCTGAGA
Organism: Semotilus atromaculatus; assembly: GCA_031834385.1. Taxonomy (NCBI): domain Eukaryota; kingdom Metazoa; phylum Chordata; class Actinopteri; order Cypriniformes; family Leuciscidae; genus Semotilus; species Semotilus atromaculatus. The sequence goes on from JAULUF010000014.1 coordinate 85,497, forward strand.
AAGATGTTGAAGCAAATGTACAGTCGTATAATTAAAAATATCTTTCATACTTTCAGCTGGATGAGAAGAGATCATGTCTGATGGCTGGGCTGGTGTATTATGAACGAGGTAGATCTGTCTCTAAAAGTCTAAGAGACGGTGAATGTCAATGATTCCAGAATCATAATCTGTATCACAGCGTCTCTCATAATGAGTCATAGTACAAAGTTGTTGTTTTTTAGATACCTAGTATTTCACAGCCAAATATGCTACACTAAATGCAAGGGTTGAAAATGGGTGCATGTTGAAAAACGTGAGGGATATGAGTCATACGCCACTGGGTTATGACGCCGCAGCTTCTGCCACTGCTCACACTCATCTTATTCCGAGCACGTAGTGCTTCTTCCTGGCGTTTTTTCTTAATGAATCCTCCTCCTTTCCCTAACCCACCCAACCACCACTTTTCCTCCCTCGCTCTCACCACTGATTTTTTCTCTTTGTCTCTCTCTTTATTCCCTCTTGCCTGTAATGGTTAAATCACAGATATTGTCACATCAGCCTCACGACTGCCGAAACATGAGCCACTTCTGTTTTAGAAGGCAGAAATATTTTCACTTACAGTGATTTTATGGGTATCTGTTACCATGCACATAAAACATCTGTTGGACAGAAAGTTTATAAGGCTTTTTAAAAATGAAAACCGTTTTTCTTCACTAAACCTAGAGGTGGATGATACAAAAATATCTACTGTTAAAATACAGCCACTCAGAGAACACATACAAACAGCTGGCAATTTTTCTCACAGAGAAATAAACAAAAAATACATATCATATAAATATATATAACATATATAAGACCAAAAAACATGAATACAGTACCTAGCAAAAAAATACTCCTTAAACACTCCAAAGCTGAAGTACATAAACAGTGCAAATAGATACGAGTATTGAACCGAAATGCTGATCCTTTTCACATAAGCAGAATATTCTAATTGCACCACTTTTCACATGTCAGTAAATCAGGTTCATATTCAGGTTTTTCTACTACACATTCAGTTGACTGACGCTGGTTTGCTGCTAAGATGTCAGTAGATATGATCTGATTCATGTCCCTATGCTCTGTGCTTGAGTTACAGTGAGCAGGTTAAATCATCTTTTACTCACACTGTTTAACAGAAATACATGCAAGCATGTATAGGAACATTTTCATGTGTATATGCACTGTTCCCAGATCTCACTTTGCAGTCACTTGACAGACAAAGCGATAGGCAATATCAAAATAACAGTCTGGAACTTCAAAAACATTTCTGTGATGCAACACAAATATGTAAGCGTGCACAAAATTCACTCCAATCATAGTTAAATGTGAAAAAATAAATGATGTTCATTTGTCATGCAAAAGATAAGTTCACATTATCCTGTCCTTATACAATTGACTTGGCATAAATAAATAAATAAATAAATAAAAGTAGGTCCTGGCACTGCAAACTGCATGTGATTTAATCATACATGATGTACATGTTAACATATTAAGTAGCTGTCATTCTTTTATCAATGTTCATATTTCTTTCAAAAAGCCTTCCTTTCCTAACCTGCAGTCAGTTGTACAGATTTACATGATATTCTTTTGCATCCTCCTTTCATAAAAATGCTCAAGATGAAAGCAGGGAAAGTTGCAGCATTATCAGGGACTCTCCTGTTTCTCCAATGACCCAAACATATTATTTCTCCAATCCATAAACTGACACACACACACAGAGATCCTCCATGGCACTCGTTCCTTTGTGATTTTTAATTAATAGAAACATGAGTCTTCCAATATATTTGCCAGTGTACTTTCACAAAATTGTTTCCACAGGCCGTCAGTGAAAGTGAGGAGTTGTTACCGACAACTTACCATCAAACTTAGGTTTTTTTCTTTCCAGAACAGCGTAAATACTCATAGCGTGTACAGCTCTGAGCTGAAGATGCCGGCCTCCTTCTTCTTTCTCCTCCGGGACCGATGAGCCTTCCAGCAAGCGGCCGCTACCAGCAGCAGGACGAAGCCCAGCACCAGCAGAACCAGCGACACCACTCGGGTCTGGGGCAGCGTGTTGAAGCTGAAGGTGACGGCACTGCCCGCCACACCGATGACCAGCGAGATCACCCCGAACGGGAACACACACCGGTACCAGGACTCCTCCGTGCCCCCGGTGGCCTGGGCCAAACGCTCCAGAGTGGACAGATCCTCCGGTTCTCTGGCTCCAGCCGTGGGGATCGAGCCGTCGTGGGACAGGCTGCGGTCTGGGTCCGGCTGAGCCGAGGCTGGGGGCCGGCCCGATGAGCAGCCCATCTCACTGACCTCCTCACTGACACCACTGACGTCTCCTCTGGGTGCTGTTCCCCCTCCTGCCGGCTACTTCAGGAGTGAGCATTTGCCTGGGAAGAGGGATATTTCTGGCTGTGATCTATATATAGAGCTGGGTGAGGACAGGAGAGTCATGCAGTCGTTATATGCTGAGAAGACAGGTTTACTCACTTCCTCTGTCAGGCTGCGATGTGTTCCTTGTTCCAGTGCATTTGTTGAGTCTCCCCTGCTTGTAACAGCAGCACATTGTCTGTTTTGCTAGCAGAGTTGACTGAGTCTACAGAGCAGAGGGGCTGGGAGGAGCCAATGAGAGCAGAGGGGCTGGGAGGAGCCAATGAGAGCAGAGGGGCTGGGAGGAGCCGTCTGATTGGCTGCTTTTCTCCTGATGGCAGATGGTTTGAGAGAGCTCCAAACACGAGTGTTATTGATGATGCTGATGTATCCACAGCGTATGCCACCTGCATTCATGTCCATCTCCTGTCATCTCACGCTTTTGCTCCTTTTTCTATAAATACATATAAAAGGTTTGAATTCACTGAATTAAAAAGACAAAACAACAAGACCTTAAATAAATGAATGAATGAATGAATGAATGAATGAATGCGTGTTTAAAGCCTGTTTATAAACACACACAGTAGAAAAGTATTTTTGCAAAGCCACATTTTCAGTAGCCATTTCTCCGGTCTACTTAGAAAACACTGTTCTACATTCTTCTTCTTAATCATCATGATTATAAATTAGTTTGTTAATTGATAGATTTTTTATTTTATTTATTAACATTTTTATTATTAATACAATTGCAAATTATTGTACTCAATGTTTGCAATTGCAGTAGAATTTAAATCTCACATGGAAACCTTATTGAACAGTTTCATCTGCAATAGTGAAAAAAAGACACTGGGATAAAAATATAAAAGATATATCATACTCAAGACTATATAGATGAATATATTTCTGTGATGACAACTCTCTAATGGATATGACAATGTTGATATGTTTGTTCTTGGCGGAATGAAAATTCTACACTGCTGCTTCTGCTATTGGTTATTGCTGCTGAGGTTATTGCTGTTGAGGTTATTGCTTCTGAGGTTATTGCTGCTGAGGTTACTGCTGCTGAGGTTATTGCTGCTGCTGAGGTTATTGCTGTTGTTATTTTTACTGTTATTACTTCTGCTGCTGCTGTCATTTCTGCTGCTGTTATTATTATTATTACTACTGCTGCTGTTATTATTATTATTATTACTACTGCTGCTGTTATTTCTGGTGATGTTATTATTATTATTACTGCTGCTGCTGTCATTTCTGCTTTTGTTATTATTATTATTACTGCTGCTGCTGTTATTTCTGCTGTTATCACTGCTGCTGCTGCTGTCATTTCTGCTCCTGCTGCTGTTACTATTATTTCTGCTGCTGCTGTTATATATGCTGCTGCTGCTTATATTTCTGCTGCTGCTGTTCTTTCCACTGCTGCTGTTATTCCTGCTTCTGCTGTTATTGCTGCTGCTGTTGCTGTTATTGCTGCTTCTTTTATTACTGCTGCTGCTGTTACTGCTGCTAATGTTGTGATTTCTGCTGCTGCTGCTGTTATTACTGCTGCAGTTGTTATTTCTGCTGTTCCTGTTATTTCTGCTTCTGCTTTTACTGCTGCTACAGCTACTGCTTCTGCTGGTATTGCTGCTGCTGTTGGTTATTACTGCTGCTGTTATTGCTGCTGCTGTTGCTGTTATTGCTGCTTCTTTTATTACCCCCGTTTCACACCACAAGCATGAGCGGCGCGTAAGCAGCGCGGCAGCGCAACTACATCGTAACTGCAGCTGCACACGCGCGCGAGTATTTTGCGAGTATTACTGCGGCTGTTGTTGTTATTTCTGCTGTTTATGTTACTGCTGCTACTACTGTTATTTCTGCTGCTGTTGTTATTTCTACTGTTCCTGTTATTTCTGCTTCTGCTTTTACTGCTGCTACAGCTACTGCTTCTGCTGGTATTGCTGCTGCTGTTGGTTATTACTGCTGCTGTTATTGCTACTCTGCGGTTGGTTATTGCTGCTGCTGCTGTTATTGCTTCTGGTGTTATTGCCGCTCTGCTGTTATTGTTGCTTATGCTGCTGTCATTGCTGCTGGTGTTATTGCTTCTCTGCTTTTATTGTTGCGTTTGCTGCTGTTATTGCTGCTCTGCTGTTGGTTATTGCTGCTGCTGCTCCTGTTATTGTTGCTTCTGCTGCTATTTTTGCTGATCTGGTGTTGGTTATTCTTGCTGTTGTTGTTGTTATTGCTGCTGTTATTTCTGATGCTTCTGCAGGTCTTATTGCTGCTGCTGCTGCTGCGGCTAATGCTGCTGTTATTTCTGATGCTACTGCTGCTACTTTTATTACTGATGCTGATGCTGCTGTTATTTATGCTGCTGCTGATATTTCCGCTGCTGCTGTTATTTATCCTGCTGCTGCTACTGCTGCTGCTGTTATTACTGCTGCTGTTATTTTTGATGCTGCTGCTACTACTGTTATTACTACTGCGAATGCTGCTGCTATTTCTGCTGCTGCTGTTATTTCTCCTTCTGCTGTTATTGCTGCTGCTGTTGCTGTTATTTCTGCTGCTGTTATTTCTGCGGCTGTTGTTGTTATTTCTGCTGTTTATGTTACTGCTGCTACTACTGTTATTTCTGCTGCTGTTGTTATTTCTGCTGTTCCTGTTATTTCTGCTTCTGCTGTTACTGCTGCTAATGCTACTGCTTCTGCTGATATTGCTGCTGTTGGTCATCACTGCTGCTTCTGCGGTTATTGCTGCTTCTGCTTCTGCTGTTATTGCTGCAGCAGCTGCTGCTGTTATTGCTTCTGCTGTTGGTTATTACTGCTGCTGTTATTGCTGCTCTGCTGTTATTGTTGCTTTTGCTGCTGTTATTGCTGCTCTGCTGTTGGTTATTCTGCTGTTGGTTATCCTGCTGTTATTGATGCTGCTGACGACACTGTAGTTCTGAAGTGTCAACTAGTTTCTCCCCTGTAAATGCCTCCTTCCCTTTACCTCTGTGCAGCTAAAACATTAATATATATGGATAATTCCAGTTCACGGAGCTACTCAGACACAACATTATTATACATTTATAAGGCCAGACAAGCAGTTTGTTGATGGTTGATTTGTGAAGAAGGACTACGCGCCTGCGCACATATGTAAGCGCGCATACCTAACAACTGAACACGTGATGCGCATGTGCGCGCCGTCTGCGTTTTCACGGGTTTACATTTTTGAGGTTTGCGCAGAGAAAACAGATAATCGTTTGACCTTCGAACGTATTTCAGGGAGTGTGTTCTGTTATTGTTCTGTTATCTGTTGTTGTTATTGCTGCTTCTGCTGCTGCTGTTATTACTGCTGCGGTTGTTATTTCGACTGTTCCTGTTATTTCTGCTGCTGCTGTTATTGCTGCTGCTGTTGGTTATTACAGCTGCTGTTTCTGCTGTTATTGCTGCTGCTGCTGCTGCTGCTGTTATTTCTGCTGTTCCTGTTATTTCTGCTGCTTCTGGTGTTATTGCTGCTGCTGTTGGTTATCACTGCTGCTGTTTCTGCTGTTATTGCTGCTGCTGTTGTTGCTATTCTGGTGTTGCTGTTATTGCTGCTCTGCTGTTGCTGTTATTGCTGCTGCTTTTGGTTATTACTGCTGCTGCTTCTGTTATTGCTTCTCTGCTGTTGCTGTTATTGCTGCTGCTGCTGCTGCTGTTTTTGCTGCTCTGCTGTTGCTGTTATTGTTGCTTCTGCTCTTGCTGCTCTGCTGTTGCTGTTATTGCTGCTCTGCTGTTGCTGTTATTGCTGCTGCTGCTTCTGCTGTTGGTTATTACCATTCCTGCTTCTGCTGTTATTGCTGCTTCTGTTATTGCTGTTGCTGCTATTATTGCTGCTCTGATGTTGGTTATTACTGCTGCCGTCATTGTTGCTGCTACTGCTTTAGAGCAAGGACAGGACTTGCTACTACCAATACTTGCATGACATGCTGCTGTGAGCAAGTAAGACTGCTGCTGCTCTATGATGTAGCGTACATAAATTACCTGTAGCAGATCTAGTACCCGAGCTGGGGAAGGCGGAGGGTTTCTGAAAGCACACTGCAACTTCTATAGGAAATGTTGACCAAGTTTAAAGTCTACTGATACATCAGGAACCAATCAGCTGTGTCCCTACAGAGAATGATGTGATTACAATCAGATTAAGTAAAGGACCCTTTCAGCACCATCTAGAGTTTCATGTGTAACAATTCTATGCTCAAATAAAGGGAATATAATTTTAATAAAGGATCACAAATATGATCATGAATCACATACAGAGATTAAATTACCCATAAAAGGGATACGTTGCCAATGCATCTATATGGACAACTAAATACAACGGTTTATAATCAACTATCCATACAGGTGGGCAAAAATAGATCAATTGTATATCAATACTCAATCACAACGAATTATAATTAAATATTAATATATCAATTGTCTAGAATATATCGATTCTCAGGATAACCCTTACTGGAATCAATTCGTTATCGAATAGTCTGTTCGCCAGCGAACTGACCGAACAAGCTCTTATCAACCGTCAAAAAAAGTTATCCTTCTAACTTAGAAAGGCAAGTGTCACAGTCTTCGTCTGCACCAGTCCGTCCTTGTCTGCACCAGTCCGTCCTTGTCTCTGCACTTCACTTCCCAGAATCCTCCTTGTCTCCACACCTGAACTCACTCCCTCACTTACCAGCCTGTTCATCGTCATCTTCATCAGTGTCACCTGTCTTCACCTTGTTATGTTTGATTCGTGCTTGTATTTAGTTTGCTTCTGTTCAGCCTGTCCTTGTCGGTCGTTGTCTATGTTACCAGTGTGTATACTTTGCCCTTCTGCCTACCAGTATCTGTTTGTTGTTTTGATTTATTAGTAAAAGTGATTGTCTTTTGAAATCCTAGTCTCCTCGTGCTTCCTGCCTACACACACCGTGACAGCAAGAAAGACTATTTCTCTGGCCATGAAAAATAGCTTTCCTGTTCTATAAAAATACTATTTTAAAGTATTCAATAATTGTAACGCATGTAGCTTAGATCGACATTTCAGGGACTTGAGCAATATGAGCAATAGACAGAGTCAATCCATGAATACGATGGATTTAATAAAGGAAAACTACATATATCAGTGACTACAGTTACACAGAATAAATGTATATACAACACAATTGTCATGAAGTTGAAGGAGAGAACCCAAATGCAGACGATATGCAGACACTCAAGGTTTATTACGACAAAACAGAAAACAAAAACTCACGAGGGGGCAAAACAGGACTGGAGGATAGTACACCTAGACTAAGACAAGGGGATAAATGAAGACTAGATACTGACTTGAAGACTAGACAAAAAACAAACAGCAACACTAACTCACAATTCTCATTAAACAGGATTCAGACGAAGTACTCACAGGACTGTTACAGAGAATAACACGCAATGATTGACAATGTACCGACACAGGACAGCAGACACAAGGGGATTAAATAGGGAGAAACTAATGAGGGAAACAGGTGACACTGACTGGGCAATAATGACAAAACGAGGATAACAAGGGGGCGGGGTAACGTAACGAGACAACACAAGCACATGGCCCAAACACCAGGCCATGGTGCGTCTCACAGGTGACGTTCATTAGCACTTACGCCACCGGCCTCGCACCGTTTCTCTCACGTCCCTCGGCCTCGTCCTGTTCGCCACAAAGGGATTTAGAGAGATTGATTCATTTGGTGAGTCGTTTGAGAATCATTGAAAATCTGATGATGTGCAAATGTATATTATGAGAAAATTAAACCTGTTGTAGAAGACTCCAAAACAACATTAGGAAACTTTAAAAAATCATAATAGGGGCCCTTTAAAACCACCACTTGGATCTATACAAACTTATTTTATTGATAAATTGTGTGAATCAAGCATGGGAAATTAATGTTGACTATCAGATGAACCCGAGGAGCGCGTGAGAAGATGCCATGTGTCTGGTCGACTGACGTTAGTGCCCTGAGTCTCTAATGCCCAGCGAGGCACGACTGACACACTGAGCTCTGCCTATCTCCACCTGTCGCCCGATCTGCTGCTGTTTGTGCCAAATTATCAATGTATCTCAGCCGCTGAACAAGCCTAAAGCGATAGATGCACTATAAGGGTAAATGTCCTTTTCATCTGCTTATGGCCGTAGCCGTGTGGAGTGTGAGAGTCCTCGATTCTCCACAGAAGCTACAGCACAAACTAGTCACGACCTGGAGGATTGGATGCTCCTGATGGGTAATTAACCCAGTTCTGTAGGAGTACGTGGGCAAGAACTATCATGGCATGAGGAACTCCATGGATTGATTTGAAAGTAGAGGAAAAGAGCTAGGAGGATCTCTTTTGTTGCATCTTATCCATATTGTAAGTAGTGAAACGGGGGCTGAAGAAGGCATGCTTTCAGAAAGATATAACACACTCTAGGGAAAAGTGATCATCTAAATCCAGGAATTTCATTCAAAGGGCTGTGAAGAGACTGAGTGAGGTCAGTGGAGAAAATATACAGTATAAAAAGGCCTAGGAAAGTTAGGGGGACAGTTCACCCAAAAATAAAAATTCTAACCCTTTACTCATGTCATTCTAAGATATTTTGACAAATGTCTCAAAAGTGTTTTTTGGTCCATTCTATGCATGAGCTCCAATGTTGTTTGGGCTGCAACATTCATTCAAAATATCTTCTTTAAAGTCAGTCTGTCACGAACCGGCTGTGCAGATAAACATGAACAAGGCTAATTAGTTCAGACAGTCTCTTCACTTGATGAGATACACCACATCTATTCACAGACGAGACCATACAAGGAAACACAAACAGAACAGAACATAAGTACACGTGATAATAAGGGAGATAATGAGCGCACAGCTGAACATAATGAGTAACCAAGACAACCAACAACTAATTCAGGCAGAAGGGGGTAAGACACAAAAAGTCCAAATTAACAGATCTGTGAAACAGTCATACAGGTTTAGAACAACATGGGGGGAGTAAATGATAACGAATGATTTTTGGGTAGTTATCCTTTTAATGCAACAGCTAAACAGAAGTAACAACAAACAATATTTTGACAGCATTTATTGATCTTGATTAATGTTCATGTCTACATATACTAATATTTTTTAATGTTTCAAGTTTATTTAAATTAGATTAAGTGTAATGAACAAACATGAAATAGCAATGAACAATAGTATATTAAATATATATATATATATTAGGGGTGGAACGGTACATGTATTCGTATTGAACCGAAACGGTACGGGGGTCACGGTTCGGTGCACGAATTTACACGCAGAATACACGGTATAAAAAAAAAACTCGCGTGCAAATTAATTAATGTAATGCGGAACTATACTGTTAGATACGCGGGTTCTTTAGGGACACATAATCTGTACCCTCGGCTTAGCTCTGAACGCGCGTTCACTTCAAACGTTGGCTTTATACGCGCGTCCTATTCGCTTTGGAGTAGCGTCGAACTAGACGCGAATTTGACGCTGTATTCGCGTTTGGTGTGACCGCATAATGAACAGGCTGCGATGTCAAGATTGCAATGCTGGAGTGTGTGTGTGTGCGCGCGCGAGAGAGAGAGAGGCGCGGGCGCGATCGAACTGTGTGTGTGTGTGTGTGTGTGTGTGTGTGTGTGTGTGTGTGTGAGAGAGAGAGAGAGAGAGAGGCGCGAGCGAACAATGGAAACATAAAAAACATACTCCGTCATTTTGTTCATACAGATCATTAAACCTGCAAAGTGTTTACTTTGTGTACACTCGCAATAAAACACAACATTGTGCTTTTGTCACACTGTAAACTCTTGTCAAACTGTAACCTACAACTGTCACCCAACCAAAATCACACACACACACACTGTTTTAAAAGCAAAACATATTTATCCAACCCCATTTCAAAACAGTCTGTGGGTCCCATCTTTTGGACATTCATCATATTGCATTGGTTTTCATTTCTTGTCCTCGGAGCTGTTTATTTTTAAGTTACACATTCTACATTGATTAAAAAAGAAAATCGAATGTGTTTTTAATGGTAGAATTATTTTATACAGAAATCCATTATTTATAATTCAGATGAGAATAATGTTACATTGTTAAGTAATAATGTTAATTAAAATTAAGGAAAACAAATATATTGATCTGAAATATAGCAAATTAATTTGAAATTATTTCAGGTACAATTACCAAACACATCTCAAGGTCTTTTTATTAATTTAATTAATAAACTAATTATATAAAACTATTGTCAGTGCACTACAAATAAACTGGTTCCATGCCTTTATTAATAAAACTTATTTAAAAAATACAATGCCTTATGCATTTTTGTTTTGCTTTTCCCTCCATTGTACCGAAATCGTACCGAACCGTGATGTCTGAACCGAGGTATGAACCGAACCGTGACTTCTGTGTACCGTTCCACCCCTAATATATATATATATATATATATATATATATATACTATTATTGTCACGCTGTGGTTGACACAGGAATGAAAAAAGCAGGATTTAAGAGTGCAGTAGTATCAATCCCAAATATCAAAATAACAAAATACTCAGGATACTTGGAACTCTCAACTCAAGAACAGAAAAACCACAATAAAACTGAGAACAGAGAACCAAGGCTACAAACTGAGGGATATAAATACAAAGAACAATCACTGAAAGAAACTAGAAACAGGCGCAGATTTAAACAAACAATGAATAACCAAGGAAACAAAGGAGAGAGAACAAGAAATACAAAAAAAAAAAAACTCAAAATCCAACTCAAACACAGACTAAATGTGACAATTATCCTTTAAAATGTACAGTTGTAATCGAAATGATTTAACCCCCATTGCAAGGTTTATTGTCAAAATGTACAGACTTTCAGCGGTTTGCAATGACCAAATCAAACAAAGGTAATTTAAATAGCTCAACACAACAAAAAGTGGTTTCTCCAAATTCAACTGAAAATGCTACTTTTAATGACATTTGCGGTCTCAAAATTATTCGACCACCTGAATAGAATGTTGAAAACCAAAACCGGTGTTGTCTCACTAATCAAGGGCTTCATTTGTTGCTCCAGGTGTGCTTGAACACATGAAAGATCTGAACTGGCGAGGTTTGTTGAGTGTCACGTTTGACTGCTATTAGAAAAATGGTCAAAAGTCAAAAGAAGGGTCCAAAAAGTTAAGAGAAAATATCATCGCCCTTCACAAACAAGGAACAGGATACAAAAAGATGGCGAAGGCACCAAATGTTCCTCGAGACTCTGTTGGAAGCATAGATCGAAAGTTCAAAGTTAAAGGAACAGTGGTTACACTACCTGACGGGGCAGAAAAAGGAAGCGGTTCAGAAAGCTTTGAGTGACTGCAAAACACCTGCAGAAAGACTTGGTGGCAACACAAGGTTTCAGCTGCACAGTAACCCCGGTTTTACACCGCAAGCGTGAGCAGCGCGACTACATCATCACTGCAGCTGCAGACGCGAGCGAGTATTCACACTGGAAGCGTTTGTACAGCGTCACAACAGCGGCTCCCAGGCTACATATAAGCATTTCTACCAGAAAGACTCGGGAGAATAAATACTGTAACAATAAATACATTTATTGATAGCCCAGCAAGCAATAAAGTTCTTTGGCGTAGGCCCCGTCCATAGCTCGCAATCCGGGGGTCCGGACTCTGCATTTCCTGCCTGAAGACGAAGGCAGGGGCGCAGCCGACCCCCTGGGAGGTATAGGAAGGGACCATCCTGGTAGTGGTGGGGAGGATGGAGGGGAAGGAACCATCTTGGAGGTGGTGGGGAGGATGGAGGTAAATGAAAGCGTCAGCATCTGCGAACTCAAACATGTGTAAGTACCGGCCTTTTATACCGCAAGTATTAGACATGATTGGATAGATGAGAAGGTAATAAGTGACGTAGCAATTGAGTCTTCCTGGCAGAACTTAACGCTAAAGCTTCCATTTCTTTACTAAGACTTTTGTCAAATTTGTTTTTAGAAATTGGTCATAAACTTAATAGACATGAAGTTTGTTCAAAGCCTGGCAAACTGAATAATTAAAAACAAGTTTAATGGGTACATTTTCTATAAAATTTGTGATTCTTCATTTTCTTTTCTGACATACTGCAGTTCTTGTTAAAACACACTAGACATGCAAATTCTGTGCGTTTTGGGCACTTTTTGTATGAAATCATAATAATTTCGTCCATCAAAAGTGTGCTTTCACTTTAATTGAGCGTGAGCAGTGCAGCAAAAATAGACTCGCCGCCGAACCCCCGCTTCACTGCTGCTAACGCGCTGCTCCTGCTCGACGCTCAAGCGACGCTCCTGCTCGACGCTCAAGCGACGCTCCTGCTCGACGCTCCTGCTCGACGCTCACGCGACGCTCCTGCTCGACGCTCACGCGGCGCTCCTGCTCGACGCTCACGCGACGCTCCTGCTCGACGCTCACGCGACGCTCCTGCTCGCGTTGTGAACGCACTCACTGATTAACATGCAAGCCGAATTAAAATACGCACCGCTCACACTTGCGGTGTGAAACGGGGGTAAGGCTCGTACTAAATGCATGCCAGAACTTCAAGACTACACCACTACTGACACAAAAGCTCAAGAAAAGTGCTCAAAATCATATAAATATGCCACAGAAGTTTTGAGATTCTGTTCTGTAGAGCGATGAAACAAAACTGGGTCTTTTCGGCCCTCTGGATCAGCGGTGTGTCTGAGGAAGGAGAATGAAGCATAAGTTGAAAAGAATACTGTCTACAGTTCAGCATGTGGAGCTCGTAATGCTTCAGATGACTTGTTCAGAGCAGTTGGTAAAACATGTTTGGTCTTTTTTGAGCTTATAGACTTTCATAAATGCCTCACAAAGCCTATTCATATTTGACTGGGTGATATGATTGTGATAAGTCAACCCACGGTTATGTGCTGCATGGATAATAGCATCATTCTCTGTTAATCACAGCAATATAATTTCTCATTTTTCCAATTACGGTTAAGCTTCTGGGATTCAAAACAGGTTCTCTGATATTATTAATAGCAACATATAGATGTCTCTGTGGAAACTGAGCCATAATATATATGTATACGAAAAGTCATCAGAGTGAGTCACGATGTGCCCACTCACATTAAACACGTGATGTTCAAGGGACATTCGTGCTTCATTTCAGATTAACAAGTTACTTCTGTGTGTTTAATTTGGCCAGTGACGCAGTCAAGAGCAATCTGGGTGGAAACCAAAAACATTTAACATCCAGTTCAAAGAAAAAAATGTGTATAACAACTTAAGGACATTGTGACCAATGAAGGTAAAACAATATCAGGGTTAAGTGCCACATCAGCTGTTGTTCTTGAGGAAGCAGAACTTTAATTCACACAACATGTTTGGCAAAGTCTGCGGGTTATCTGATCCGTGAAACTGGGATGTGAATTCAGAGAACCATAAAATAACCATAAAAGTTTAATTGAACAGAATAGCAGTGTGATTGAACCCGATATACTCCCGACAGACGCCCAGAGGAGAGATAGATCATGCCAATGCAACTTGTGTTCTGTATCCATGGGAAAAGAGAGACCAGATATTCCTATAACTGGAAAGGCTTCTCACTAACACTCCATGCTTTACCATGACAATAATATATATACTTCAAATAATAGCTGAGTCCCAAATAGACGCCCGTCTCTTTTACATGCCTGGTGTGGCGACAGGTTTGGATAAATAAAGGCCGGTTTCAAATAGAGGCCTAGTCTGTTTTTTTAGTTTCGGGTTGTATTTAGTCTTCTAAAACCCGTCAGATCGTCTGTTTAACCCTCTGGGGTCTGAGGTGTTTTCTGGGTCCTGGAGGTGTTCTGACATGCTCTGACATTTGTGCTTATTTCTGATACTTGTGACATTTTCATGGCTAAAGTCTGATTACACTGTATTCAGCACAAACTCTGCTACAGTAATATGTCAGCAGCATGTATGTAAACATTTTTAGTTTTGAGATAATGATGTTTATGCGTGGTTTGTGAAAAAACTAAAAAACATTGTCCCTGAAATAAGGTCATAAAACCCATACTAATTATTTATTCACAAGACTTTTGAAAATTGTATCACGTGGCCTAGAATATTTGCTTTAAAACTATGTGAAAATCATCCTGACTCCTTTAGATAAGACAATATATTTATTTTAAATTTGTAAGACGTGTTTTGTGTTAGAAAGCTTTATGCGAGGAGGCGTGAACCATGAACCATCAACCCATGAATATTTAATGTTTCACACCTGAGAAAGACAAAGACCCTCCCCTAATGGCCCTATAAGGTGCTATCAGCTGTCATTATCAGGAACCTTGCACAAAGAGTGAGGAGAGACTTAAAAAATAATGGCTTTTAAATGGTTTGGATTCATTTACAACACAACACTATCCAAAGATACACAACAAATGACAAAAAAGCACATTAGTAAACACTGATCTAAAGACAGAGACTTGGACAGTCCCACACCTTTCTGCCATTTTATAACATAGTAGGCTACATACCTGTCATCTCCAAAGTGTTTGATTTTTTACCATGTTCATCTAGAGAGACTCATGTGAATGTCAGCAGGACTCATCAGTGTCTTCTGGTCCCTGTAAAAGAAAACATTTAGGAAAAAAACACCTGTGAACATGCTGATATCAGGAGAAACTATTTTAGATTTTTCTGGTTAACATTATGAAATTTACTAAATACATACATACACTATATATATGAACTCCCAAGTGTGTTGTGCCTTGTAGGCATATGTAGGGCTGCATGAAATAATAACAATAGCCATAGCAGGCAGCCTATAAATCGTTAAAAAGTTCAGTGACACTACACTACAGAAAACTATATGGATTATCATGTTACTTCGTTTCCATTCGTTACGACGTTATGAAATGTTGGAGTAAAAACATGAAGCCTATAATGTTTGATTTGTTCTCCTTTTCAAACCCACAGCGCGTGACTCTAACTCAGCACGTGCAAACATTTACTGAATGCGATGTTATTGTGTCATAGGCTACATGTATATACATTTAGCATTAGACTTCATGTTTTTAACTCCAATCACATTTTATAACGTACATTTTAGTCTGGCACCAGTTTAACTAGTAGCTACAATGTAAAGTTTATGCAACAATAACATGCTGCTGCTAGCATGCTACTAACAATGACATGTCTTACCTTAAAAATCTCATAATCAAATCGTGTTCTTCTAACTCTTCTGAGGTAAATCCAAGGGCACAGCACAAACACAGTATCCCCCACTCATGAAAAGCAGAGTAGGACTGAAGTCGCTGAATCTGATTCTTTGTGTTGAGGGAGTTGATCGCGTTCCTCCACGTGGCTCATTAGTATGCGAACAGCTGTTTCGCGTGGGCGTGGTCACATTAGCGCTAATGAGGCCCGTTTGAGAAACTGTAAATGTCGCTGCTTTCATACGGATTACCTAAACATAGAATATTTGTTTTTTTATATAATTTACATCATTTAAAAATAGAGACTCCAAGTGTTGTAAAAACATACGTTTCAAGTTTGTGTGACAAACATTAGCTAAATTGCAGATCATGTTCTGTCGCGTTTCAGAATGAGCTTCACATTGAGAGAGACGACAGAACGTGCATCATGTTTATTTTATTTATTTTACGAAAAACAACATTTTGTTTTTATTATGTGTGTACACAAATAAAAGAAGACATTTAACAGTTTTGAATGATGTATAACACTTAAATGTAAGATCAAAATCAACAGAGTATTTTGAGTCTCTTTTGCACTGATAAGAAAAAAAGTGAGCTGGTATCGCCGGCGAGACCGTCGACCCCAGGGGGTTAAGCCAGTTCTATGGTGCAGATTGCGCACGCAAGAGGAAAGACAGGAAGAGTTAGCGAAGGCCGGAGAGGGAGAAGTGGAGGAGAGCGAGAAAAGGAGGAGGAGAGGGAGAAGTGGAGGAGAGCGATGAGGAGGAGAGGGAGAAGTGGAGGAGAGCGATGAGGAGGAGAGGGAGAAGTGGAGGAGAGCGATGAGGAGGAGAGGGAGAAGTGGAGGAGAGCGATGAGGAGGAGAGGGAGAAGTGGAGGAGAGCGACGAGGAGGAGAGGGAGAAGTGGAGGAGAGGGAGAAGTGGAGGAGAGAGAGAAGTGGAGGAGAGGGAGAGGGAGAAGTGGAGGAGAGCGATAAAAGGAGGAGGAGAGGGAGAAGTGGAGGAGAAGGAGAAGTGGAGGAGAGCGATAAAAGGAGGAGGAGAGGGAGAAGTGGAGGAGAAGGAGAAGTGGAGGAGAGCGAGAAAAGGAGGAGGAGAGGGAGAAGTGGAGGAGAGCGATGAGGAGGAGAGGGAGAAGTGGAGGAGAGGGAGAAGTGGAGGAGAAGGAGAAGTGGAGGAGAAGGAGAAGTGGAGGAGAGCGAGAAAAGGAGGAGGAGAGGGAGAAGTGGAGGAGAGCGATGAGGAGGAGAGGGAGAAGTGGAGGAGAGGGATAAGTGGAGGAGAAGGAGAAGTGGAGGAGAGCGATGAGGAGGAGAGGGAGAAGTGGATGAGAGGGAGAAGTGGAGGAGAAGGAGAAGTGGAGGAGAGCGAGAAAAGGAGGAGGAGAGGGAGAAGTGGAGGAGAGCGATGAGGAGGAGAGGGAGAAGTAGAGGAGAGGGAGAAGTGGAGGAGAGGGAGAAGTGG